>DWJQ01000574.1:0-13653 GCA_018248915.1 Hesperia meskei straton | reverse complement strand
ACATAAAATTGAACACGATTTTTTTTGCAAATTGTGTCGATTCTACATTAGCCGAAGGAACTTCGTTCTTACCTGGTGTCCCACGACACCACGTCTTTTTTATTTTCTATAGTTTGATTTTACTTAATGTTGTTTTATGTACCTACTGAGATACACAGGGAATCATAACGTGGGGCTACGAGTATACAGCGTTAAAAAGATTAAAATTGATTCAACGTAAAATACTCGTATTACATTACCATATGCTATGCGCAGACGTTAGAGTATCCAATTGGCTATCGCATTGTTAGTTAAGGTGCAGCTAACTGATCTGAGCGCAGGAACCGTGAATGGAAGCAAGGTAGCGACTAGCGACGCATTTGCATTAAGGCCGATGAGACAGCAAGTCAGGTGATAATTTGCGGCGCGTCGTCTCTCAGCGTGGAACTAATTGCATTCTCCAAAACTACATTACACCTGCTCTCGAGGGGTTAACAGTAACATCAAGTCACATTTGGAAATTTTAATGTAATGCTCGTAGTTAGGTTGTTTGTGATAAAAGCTTAGTGGGTTCATTTATGTGAACGCGTGTTTCTTGTTTTCATATAACTGATAAGTATAAATTTTAATATGAATCATTGCCATGTTCACTGTGACAAAATACTCATACAAACGTAATACTTTTTTTGTAGTACCTACAGATGAACACAAACACAACTATATACATAACTATCTATAAAGTATTTACAAATGTTGCTATACCGACGACAATACCAAGATCCGAATTATAGTTATATCTATGTAATGACATAAGCAGACATAAGTTAGTGTTGGTTCGGCCAATCTGAGAAGTCGAAGCAAAACTGGGTCTCTAGGTTCAAAACTGGGTATTTTATTTGTCTGTTTTATTTTATTTTGTGCAAAATTAATCAAAGGCGGATCTCTCCAGCCATTAATAGGTAATCTTCACCATCTTTGTAAAGCTATTCCGAAATTTTCAATCATCATTGAATACTCGGTGCCGTTGCGAGCGCTACGAAAGCAAAGCTTCCTCCTACTAGATACATTAATACTCCACCAATTCATTCTCGGCATTTCTCTAATTTCTTGCCGTTCAAACGATTTCGTGTTACTCTTCAATTTTAATTGAGTATTGGCTCTACCATGTACCATCTTGTAACAGCTACGTTGGAATTATTAAGGTCTACATAGATAGAGTCTATGTTTTCTACCAAAGCTGCCTCCGGTGCGTGATCCTTAACTTCTATTTCAAATTTAAACTAAAAGCATCATTCTAGAAGGTTTTTGAGGAGATATCGTTAATTTGGAGAAACCACTAAGAGTGGGCGGTATTGGGTGGTTAGGGGTAGTTGGGTAATCGATACGTTCTCTGTGATGCTTGAATTCACTGTCGTTTAAACGTTACAGCTGTGCGCACCAGGTTTGATGCGCAAAGAACAAAGACCTTAGAAAAACAATCAGGTACATTATTATTATTATTTAACATACTATAACAACAATGATTTTCTATTTAAATAATTGCGTAAAGTAGGCTTCTTCCACGAAGCTTAAAATCTTTTGAGACGACCCTGTAGCCTAGTTGGTAGCGACCCTGCCTGCGACGCGAGGGGTCCCGGGTTTGATTCCCGGCCGGGTCAGATATTTATGTGACAGATAAATATTTGTACTCGAGTCATGGGTGTAATTGTAATTTGTTATAATGTGTAGTCCATGCCACCCGCGACATAGGTTATTATTATTATTATTGATAATGGGTGACAATTCGGCAATTATTTAGCTTGATGGTAGGTTTGGTGCGCAGTTAGGTGGGTACTACTTTATTGTTTGACTCAGCCACCAAAGACTTGTAATGTTCCGGCTGGAGGCTTGAAATCTAGTTTTGTGTTCTTCTGTTTATTCTTGACTGCAAAGCATCACGCAACTAAGGCCCTGGAGCAACTGTGATCAGTTACCATCAGTTAGCTTGACTGCTACGAAAATAACAAAAAAATAATATTACGTTCGATTAACGAAAACTAAGTCCTAATATATTAAAAGGAGTATTTTTATTTCATCCATCCTTAGGTGACCCGTTTTCTGTTTACGTCCCCTATTGACAAATCTTATCTTATAATCAGTAACGACATGATATTTTGTTTATACCTGCAACAACCTTTACCTATTTGATGCAAAATTATTTATTCCGAGATGAGGTTGGCGAATTGAAGAAGGTGATGTGCGGATGATCAATACTTCCTTGAATACCCACATGCAGAATAATGAGCTTAAATATTTAGATTTAATTGAAATATCACATTACAAAAAATATGTTGTATCCTGTTACACTTTGGGAAACATAGCAAACATACATACTTTGGTGATTCATGGTTATGCACTTCGCTTTAGAGTTTACTGTACTCATTTGTTAATAAAATTGCATGCCACTAGATTTAAGAATTAATTCTTTATGTTTGCGTTACATGCTTTTTTATTAATGAGTCTTAAAATAAATAAATAAATTCATCGTACCACACTTCAAAAAATTATTGGAATTCTTTAAACTGACAAAAGTATTACTTATTTGTAGTCCAATTAAAATTAACGAAATCGTTAAAATTAAATCAAACTATTTTACTATAGGGTAAGTCACATCCAAATCGGTCAGTTGATTTTAATATTAGGAAGATTAGCTGACCTTCCTTTGTGACTAATTAGATTGAATTCTACTTTGCTTCAATCTATTAACGATTCATTAAGAAGATACACTCCCTTCTCAAACTTAAGGAGTCATGAACCATACTCATCCACATTGCACCAGTACAGATTGGCGTAGTTTCACGCTTAGGTACATTAAACGATACTAAAAACGAAAGATAAGCATTCACATTTTTATCATCCCATTTAAAGTTATATAGATCCCAGTATATCTGAAAGATTTCTGATAATATCTTCAGTCAGATAACAATACGATATTAATTAAACACTTTATTCAGTATCATAAAAAGAAATAACACACAGTGTGAACATACAATTAGACACAATAGCTGATCTTATCGCTAAAAGCGAAATGTCCTCAAGACAACCTCAATCTAGAAAGCTTAACTGTGATTTTGTTATAGAATAAGGAAAAGGAGAGAGGTATACCTAAGTGTACTCAGTCCCCTGAAAATAGATTATTTGGTTTTTTTATACCAAAATTATAACAATAAAATGAAAAGAAAGGAAAAAAAGAAAAATATATAAGTAATGAAATTTGTTTTGGGAAATAATTCTTTTCGAAACTAACAATTTTTACTTAGCGATTTAATAAGCTTTCTAATTCCGTTCACAAAACTTTGCCCAAAATAAATGTTATATGTAACGAAAGTCATTATATTGTGCAAACAACAGCAAACTTACTATAGATCTACTATTTCATCTCATCGGATTTCCGTTACTAGGGCCTGTGTATCAAAACCAGTAAAAACATAAAGCATTCCCTAACGTAGACCACCCTATCTAATATCATCCCACTCTATACCACAACAATGTTGGCAAATGTCAATCAACGTCCTACGAGAGTAAGTAAGTACATATTTGTTTAGTTATTTTATTTGGGACATACAAGTTTTACGGAAATGAAAACAATGCTTATTATATGGTATTTGTATGTACAGGTTATTGCAGAGGACAGAGATCCTTCCCCGGGTGAACTTTAGGCTGTTACCACTGATAAACTACAAGACAATCAACACTAAAAGGATATCGGATTTTATACTATAAAAGCAGACGTTGATAACCTGTATTTTCAGTAGAGCTGCAAGTCAAGTTAAGCCAGCTGAATTGATTATCAATTTGAAAGGGGGAGTGGGGTAGCAGCGATAAGAACATAGAGGAATAGAGGGTGTTCGTCAAAGGGATCACCGCTCGAACGCTCCATCCTTCTCCGTCCGACGGACGCTTAATTTCCGAATGTTGGCACTTTTTACAGCAAATGTAGGTATATTACTTTGACTGTGCTTTGAATGTAATTTATTAATATACGCTTTGTATATGTAGATAAAACAAACGCTCAATAAGAGACGAACATATGTAAATGTATTTATATTCCTATACTTACGCTATATACATATGTACTTATATCGCTTTAAAAATAATATAAAAAGCCTGTGAACGTTAAATAAGCTTATTAATTATTATAACCAAATATATCCCATATAAATTATTCGATATTAATATTACCTAAGATTACATTTATTTTCAGTGTTATTGATAATCTCGCCAACGAAAATAGGTTCACCTATCAACTTTAAACACATAAAGCCATTTACACGTATACCTGTAACATAATATTATAACGATTAATATACGTACGTACGTAACTCTCTTTCTTGTGTAAGTTTATGACATAGCGGTGCACTCGTTTTACAAATTACTATCATTTCCTCGGTAAAATCTCCCTTCTTCTAGAATTTTACACTAAGTAATTCCTCAACAAGTGCAGAAAAACGTAACGCATGCAGTAAAGTTATAAATTATTTTTCATAAGCTTTTCATTATGAGTTTTGCTGTTGTTTAAAAGAGGTCACAATTTCATGTTTCTTTAAGTAAACCCGCACTCGCATCGCTTCGGGAATCCTGTCCATTTGACAAGAAAACTTTTAGGACATCACATTGAAACCTCAAAATTTAAAGTGTTTCGCTTCTATAGTATGCATGTTTTATACACGTAAACCTATATCTTGAATCACTCTATCTATCAAAAAAACTTCATCAAAATCCGTTGCATAGTTTAAAAGATCTAAGTATATATTGTATGGACTGACGGCCGGACAGACAGTTGGAAACGACTTTGTTTTATACTATGTATGTAGTATTACGAAACTAAAACATAAGAGTAATAATCAGAGATCAAATAAATAATCAGAGTTACGTTAAAGGGTTGAGTCGTTCGTTCCATCCTTCTACGTCGACCGATCGTTTAATATCCGAACCGTTGCCGTCTTTTTACGGAACGAAAAATAATTGATCGGTTTCACCATCGGAGCTTAATGGCGGAATGACGTGAAAGACCGCCTCATTCAGGGATAGATGTGGAGAATCTCTTTCACCTGTTTTAGAAATTGTATCAGCTGCCATTATTCTATTCATTCGAGGTCGATATGTTATATGCTTGCTTATATTTAACTTAATTCATTTTTAAAAGTATTTTTTACACTCTTACTTAATAATTTCATATTTAAAGAGCTTATATGTGCTATTTAATCATATATTTTGTAAGGAACTCTTTTTAGACAATCGCTATTTATATGTAAATAAGAAAAAGTAACAGGTTGTTTACTTATGAAGGGATTATTAAAAATATAACTGTCAGATGAAGACGTAATTATAGAGAAGACTACTAATATTTTACTAAAAAAGATTTATGTTTTAATAATTTAATTTAAATAAACAAGCTAAACAGTAAATCATTGTTTTCTGGGCACTCCTTAAAATTTGTATTTTATTAATATTCGTCTCGGAAAAAGGAGCAACGGACTTCCCCCGATTAGATGGACTGGCTTACTTGTAGAAGACAATGAAGAAGAAGATGCCCTGGAATCAAAAGACACAAAGCCGGTCAGACCCATGACTAGAAGTAAACGCAGATAAATAAATAGATATAAGTTACTTCTGGAAAAAACACGAAATACGATAATAATTTGTTATTTAAGTTAGATAAATGTGGCTGGCAATGATTAAAATGTATTTATGTCGGTAATGTTGTGTGGTTATTTATTTTATATACAATGGGCGAAAGACCAGTTTCAAATTCAGCCTAATTCGAGAACATTTAGGTATTAATGAAGATGGCAAGTATACGATGAGTTAATGAAGATAAAATCAAAAAGTCAAGATGTTAAAAGTTACGTGATCAATAAGGTCTCTTAGATAATATTAATGATACATCTTAAGCCTCACTTGCACTGCAAAATCCTCTGAAATTAGTGCTAGCCCTACCAAAGATCAACATTAAAGTTGTATAATGTTCTTCGCAATCAATTATTGTCAGTCGTGTCGTGTGTCTACAGCTGTTTATATTTGAGTCCCTGAGCATATGAAATTGCCCATCCCCGTCAAAACCAAACTATATAGCTGTTCTCACAGTTCAATTCAGCTTGTAAGCAAAATATGCTAAGGGCATTTTTAGACCCTGCCGTCAATCTTAAATCTGCCTTAATATCTGCCCCATAGGCGCAAAGTTGGCATTTGTATGCCATGCATTCATATCGAATTCCAGATCGAACGCGTACGTAGTATATTTCACGTGGTCTTTTAATACTTTAATAAAACCGCTGTGTTAGATGTGTATCGGTGTTGCAGTTTTGCCACCGCCAGAGGCGTTCATATGTCGCTATATGTTCAACCTTTAAACTTATTGATAGCGCAGTCTTTAACATTTTATTTTACCATTTTACTACTTTTATGAACTAAGCAGCTTATTTTTACTTAAAGCTTAGCTGATAAGTTTACAGATAGATAGCTGGAACAAATCAGGCAGACAAAAATGACAAAAAATATTTTTATAATAGTAGGTACTTATTTATTGCTTTAATTAATAGTAGGTATTGTTTGGGATTGTTCAATAAAAGATTCGTATACTTTGACAGGTGTATTATGTATTATAACAATGTTCTGGGCAGAAATAGCTCAATTACATCATGATGTGTAGAAACCGATATTATAAGACTATTATTTGTTTTTCTCCATGTCACCAATCCAGATATCAACCAATTTATGTAATAAAAACTATGAGTAATATTAATTAAGTTTATATCGTACTTGGTTGAGAAGCCTCGGAAAAGCGTAGTTTTGTTTTATTTTGTTCTTTTAATTCGTTTTCAAGGTAATATGATTTGATGTGCGTCAAAGGATCAACGAAGCCCTATTGTCTGGCTTGTTTCCAAGTTCGTCTGGTAAACTGACACCTTTGTCATCGTGGCAATTATATTTGTTTATTAAATAATTTTACAAAGTAATACGCTACTTTGTGTAGTGTTTGGATGTAGACATTAATCTGTGTACCTACGGTGTGTCCCGGGTCGAATTAGGGGTAATTAAGGAGCAGCCTGAACATAATAATAATCGTCTTCGTATTTCTGAAAATTTATATAATTATTTTAAAGTTGTTGATGTAACTTTACTCTTCCTTAGCTAGACAAGTACCACGTTACGCGAGCCCTACAAAACAGCATGCATAAAAAAGCACAGATAATACTCGATCCCTAATCGAAGCGAGGTGTGGGAGCATAATCGTAAATACATTTTTATTTTTCACAGTTATAGCTGTTGCGAGGTGTTGAACTCGCCATTGTTCACCTGACAATAGCTCCACAATGGCTGCGTATCTCAAAAGGCCGGCAGCGCCTGACCTAGCTTCAGATATCTAGTCTAGCTAGCTGTATCTGTAAAACCTCATTACGACGGCTTGATAATACCTCAGTAAGTTTGCCATTGAAAGTTTCACAGTGCCAACACCAGCTATTATGTGTTGATGTGGCATTTTCCGCTGAAAATAGCCCGATAATGACTGTTCTCTTGAAAGGCCATTAACGTCTAACCTAGCTCTCTTCTGTATTCTTTCTTGTTGACTGCGTATAAAACCGTGGCTATGAAGAGAAAAGAATGCGAAATAAATTGGTTATATTTTTCGACAAAAGCGTGAGGATAGAATTGTGTAGAATATACGTTTCAATATCGATATACGATTTGTATCGGCCACCTCTAGTAGGGTGTGAAATTGTCCGACGCGTTGCGATTGACAGTTGCGGAAACTGGCAACTTTCAAAACCAGTATAATTTAACAGTTGCTAGTTGCGGCAATTAGCAACTAACCTAGTCATCGATTGCAGCAACTGAAAACTGTTGACGATTGCCGAAACTCGAAACTCGAGTTTCTGTGTGTGCGCAGTCCAATTGAAATGTATCTAAACAGCTAGTTGCAAGTTAATTTCAAATTGCCAGTTGCTGCAACAGTTGCACCGTGGGCAAAGCGCCTTATACAACATCAATTTTATTTCTTTTTTCTTTTCAATTATTCTAAGGCGCTAAAAGACCAATATTCAACTGATGTAAAACGACAATCGTTCTGAACTGAATGCCTAGAAATTGCTGTAAGCCATTCTCATTTTCAATTTCACTTAATTGCTTTTAATTCTGAGAAAAGAAACAATCTGATATAAATTCTAAGCTTAATTAATGGTTATTTTAACAATAACAATAATGGTATTTCAGTCGATAAAACTAATCAATTTATAAAGAATCATCTTAATCCATAAAGTATTATTATATAAGATGCTTCAACCCAATAAGTGGCCTATTACTGAGCACACAACAACGAACGTGCAAAAAAAAGAACGTGCAAAAAATAATCAGCATGACTGATGCTCTAAACATGTCATTTTTATACAATATCGGTATTTAATGTGACGGAAACAAGTTCATTATTAAATTGTATTCATGTTCTAGCATTTGGACAGATTCTATAAGCACTAGAAAGCTCGGACGTAATCGTTTAAGCCCTGCAGCCACTGTCAGCTATTGTCAATGAACAATAGCCCCAACACCTCGTGTTAGCGCTCAGAAAAATTATTAACGTGTTGGTATTATCTACGAAGAGCTTCGGAAGTAGAATCGTAGACGATGTTTACAAAAATTATCCTGTATTATATTAACAAATTGTTAAATATACAGCAGTTAATTATGAAATAGTCAGAATTTGACCTTATTACTACAACTCTATCACCCATTTCAGATATCACTATCCACCTCAATTTTCGTAACGAAATACTGTCTTCCTGGCTTGTAAATTCCAAATTCTATTTGATATTCACATTATACGAGTATACATACATCCATAATAAATAATATTATGTAGGCCGATATAGTCAAGGTGTGTGTCAGGGTTTACGGGGTGTCCTACGTGAGCGACGAAAACGACGCGACGCTACCCAACACAACGCGATGCTACACGCGACATTGACAACGTCGCGTGTTGTCGCAGACTTCACATAGGACGCAAGTAGGGATCGCGCGTCGTTTTCGGCGCTCACGTAGGACACCGCCTGCGCCACAATATCAGCTTAGGACCTGTAGACGGTATTCATAAAAATAAGTTATTCGTCTGATAATGATTTTAACCAGGCACCAAAAACAATAAGACACCTTCATTTGTAGGTGTACAGACATCCAGTTTAATCCCCTACATACTCTCGCATGATAGTATACTATTTTTTCCTAATTGGCCAGCTTCCTCTTTCCTTCTAGAACCGTTGTATATTTGTGTCTGAACTAAAGAACATTGCTTATTTAATTTTAACAAAACGCGAGCACACATACCCCGCACGCACTAGGATTCCCTGTATCGCGGGAAGCATGGACAACATAAATATGACATCACTGTTCCCGTCCGATTATAATCTGAGTGCCTTCAAGAAAAGTGTGAATAGGCTTCAAAGTTAGTGCGCTTTACCACACATGACTAATTTGCTGCTTTGCATCAGGTAGGATTGTAGTCAAGCATTAACTTATACAAAGTAAAAAAAATAATGTTAGTCATTATTCTCCGGCTTAGGATGGCCTTAAATTAACCAGAAAATAAACATTTGTCTGCCACATGAATATACCCCAGCCAGGATCTCAGGGACCCCTCGCTTCGCAGTGTCACATCCAACTAACCTACAATGCTGTCTAAATCTTTAATACCAAAAATCAGCAACTGTTAGACGTCTATTATAAGTCACGGAACTGAAGCTGCAACGTGGGAAAGGCCGTCCGGCGAGCGCCTGTTAACGTCATACGAAGATCTATTTCGCTACAGTATAGTGCACGCATTCGTATTCTTGCATTAGCTTTCCGCTTTCCCATGCTTGACCGCATCAAATAATGCAAAAAATTTTATGTTTCGAACTTATTGGATTAATTTTATTGGCCAAAATACAATATTTTTAATCGACAAGTTCTTTTAAATCAATCGCAAAGGCAATCGTGCTGATCTCATCGCTCTGTAAGCAATAGGTAAATACTTTATTACTAAATTAAATTTGAACACTTCAATGTTTTATGCAATGTACAGTATGTTTGAATATCATCGTGAATGCAAAAATGAATCCTTTAAGGTAATTTGAAAGTAACCAGTCCAAACTCATCAATGCCTCTAATATCTTTAGCATGTTTATAATCTTAGCATTAGTATATTTGGCGTTTGTGCCTCTTCTCCACGACAAAATTTCATATTTTGTGTATGTCTCACGTGTACCCGACATTTAAGACATACCCAAACACGAAGCTGACCGGTCGAAAATTATCTGCTTCAAAACTGATTTTTTAAGTCAACAATTAATAGGCTTCTAAGTAAGTAAGTTTACCAAGACTTACTTACATGTCACCAACGGACAACAGAATACAGAATGTCATCGCGTACAAAGATAGCATTTAATGTTCAATGTACAGACACTCATTCATAATTTTCCAATATTAGAGGCGAGGATATGCAAAGCGCACTCACGACCGAGACCTGCAGGTAACAGCTCGTGAGATGGCGCTCGCTGCGTTATTGCTCTCCTCGTATGCTGAACTATCGTCATTACTGATTTTACAATAGGTACTATATTTTTGTGTATTTTTACTACTGCTTTTATATTTTAAATGAACGGGCCTATTAATTTGCCTATGGTTTTTTTAGCAAGTCCTCGTGATTTTCGATGTTGCAAAGCATCGCTGAATTGTTTAGTGCGCTGGTGACTATTTACCTTCGGTAGTCAAAGCTCATCATTAGTCAGATAGTTGAATTAATTCTACACGCGTTGATTCAATCTAGATGCAATAAAAAATTCAGCCTTTTAAGGAATCCAAAGGAATATCACCACATCTACTTATGTTTTTGTTATAGAAAAACATAATAGGTACCAAATCATGATAGGTACCAACCATATTATTATTATAATCAATACCCAATTTCACATCTAAGTACCTAAATGATACACTGTATGACTAATTAAGATGGATATCTATATTGCTAGATTCTAGAAGTTTCGCTCATTTGAATTCATATTTTTTACACCAAGTGAAGTATTGAGATGCCATCTAATGATAAATAATTTTTACCGCACATAAGCTCCAAAATTTCCATCAATGTTGTGTAGGTATAGAATTAAGCTGATTTTTAATGGCTCTTCAAACTTGGATTCAAAACAACTTAAAACATTTCACGATGCAGGTCTTAAGCCCTCCCGTGAATGAATATCTTCAGGATTATACTGGGTGGTAAAAACCGAACTAACTCTAACATTAGGGACCTGATTCCTTTTACAACCCAATGTTTTATGTCTAATACATAATTAGTGCTTACATACCTAGCTCACGTTTAAATTATATGGCTTATGTAAAACCCGTAAACATATTCGTACTCACGTTGAGCAAAAGCAGGTGCTTAACAGAACTGGCTTTTGCTTATGGAAAACAGAAATAAGAGACAGAATACTAAAACGTGAGTGTTTTTTGTACAGTTTGTCGAAAGTCATATTAGAACAGAGTCAAACAACGTGAACCTAACGCTAAACGACCGCGTCAACGGTCAAAGAGTTTTTTCGCGGGTTCTATTTTTTATAACGCTCTAATTGAATTCTAATTACTTAGTGGCCTGCGCGTAGGCACATAATGACTTTCTTGGGCACCTGGCAAGGAAATAAATCAGCACGACATCTAAACATCAATAACGGTGCTAATGTTCAATGCAAATTTAATTATACTTAATAAAGAGGTTTCGAAGTTTTGTTACACGAACAATTTTGTAGAGCTTTAAAAACATCACGTAACGACAAATACGAGACTCGAAATTCGAATAATATTTTATAGACGAGTGGATTTTTATTGACTTTGTTCTGAGATAACATACTATTTAAGTAACAAAAATGAATTTTACGTTCATTAATTCTTTCAAAATCTTTATAAACATTGACTTGTAATAGTTGGATAGGCACTAAATATTTACCTGTGTAAGTGAAACCTTATATTATAAAGATGTTTTATATTTGTTTTGTTAGTATACTGCCTGTGTAAGTGAAACCTTATATTATAGGTGCAGCGTTAACAAACTAAGAACAAGGTGACCCTTTACGTTACTTTGTTTAAATTGAAAAATTTAATTAAGTTCCTATAGGGACCAATATTTTTAACTAAAAGTACAACATACCTATTTAGGTATGTTGAACAAACATTACTTTCGAATCCAAATGGTAATTTACCGAATCTCACTCCGAGTATCAACAGTTCCGTAACGGTACTAAGAATTAATGGTTTAACAAACCTATTGGTTTTTCAGAGTGAAATAAAGACGTCCGATGTAAGCGCACTGCCCTAACCCCGAGAGTAGCGCAGCGCGCGTAATTGCGCGCTAGCAAGCCTATAATCTCTTGCGGCTCTACGAACCCTTTACATTTAACGATCTCAGCTTTAAACAAGCTGAAAACCGTCCTGGTATACTAATGTTTTACCTTTTTAAACCAATGAACTTCAACTTTATTTTATGTAACTACTCCTTACAATAAAAATATTGATGTACAAACGAGTAGTGTACGGGTCTTGTGAAGAGTGTAAAACGAATGGTAATGTCAAACAATCGTTTTCGCTACTTACAAGCCAATCCAAAAATATCTACGCAAGTGATTTATGATCTATTTAACATAAATATTAGAAACAAGAGAAGTAATTTTTATGCTGAGAGTTTACACACTTCCATTTCTAAAGTTTTGAATGCGTATGGCGAATGTATAGCGAAACAAAATTTTCTCAAGACTTTTATTCTCTATTACCTACCTAGATATGATTTTTTTCTCTGATTCTATTTATTTATTTCGATATTATTTATTTTTATTATATAGCATATATAAGCAAATTGCATTTTTTCGAATTTTTGTATTTGCATACGATCTCTTCTCATACTTAGTTATTCTGTTCTATTCGCTCTTACATATTTTTATAATTTCGCCTGTTTGCTTCCTGCCCCAATTTTTACTTCACTAACAGAGCTATAATCATTAAATTAATCTTAACCATAATACTTATTCACTCTCATTTCAAACCGATAACTCTATGAATGACATCCGATTTAATCGTAAAAAATTCATATTCGAAATTAAATTAATATTCGTAGTGAAAGCCTTTTATAATAGGTAAAAAAATTTAATACCTTGTCAATAAAAACTCGCTCACTTATTAAAGCTTCAAAAGCCCTGGCAGTATAAAAGTCTTCCCCAGATCTTACCTATTGGAGGTCGGGCAAAAACGTGCGGAAGTCTGCGCCGACTAATTGGGCCTGTATCGGGGCTACAGCAATCCTTTAGATATCGATACCTTTATGTGACTTATTTTCGTAAAATATTATTTTCGTTTCGAAGCCATACAATTGGGTGAATTTCAACAAAGACGAATTTTACCTAATTCCAGTGGCGAATTCTATCTTGCTGTTTCTGATATATTTTTTGGTCTAAATAATAGCTTAATTGTCGTTATATTTAGTCATATAGTAGAGATTGCAAAAAAATATATAGGTCATGAGATATGTTCATTTGAAGTTACCAAATGCCACCGAAATTGCGTAAGAACCACTGGAATTAAAATCCTATTCACCGAAATTGATTAATGCCACAGGAATTA
>DWJQ01000573.1:0-13672 GCA_018248915.1 Hesperia meskei straton | reverse complement strand
GGGTGGTGAAGAAAAAAAAACCACCGCCACATGAAGACCAAACCCATAACAAAAAAATTAGTGACGCGCCCCCACCGCGCCCCCGCCTCTCATGCCGACCCACCGGTCATTTAATGCGATCGCCATAATAAATTTGACGATAAATTTAAAAATTTCACCCTCGTTTTACCTACTGCGAATACATCAGAGTAAAATGCTCGGATTGCGCGCGTAAACGCCCGGTGTCTACGAATGAATTCCTTGTACATTTACTTATTTGCATTTAATTCTGTGATATTTGCCTACCAATGTATGAGAGAATGCATTTCTCATACAAAGTAAGGGTTTCTTATGACTCTAATACAATAGTGTTTACCTATATTGAATTTACATTTAAATAATAAAATAGTTATAAGTATTTGATGCTGCTTCTGCATAATTAATCATTTTCTTACGTCTGTTAGTGCTCCTGTAGTTTGTAAGATGGCTAATGAGTGAATCAATACTCATTTACCATTTTTGATGACACCTGTTTAAGCTTGAAAATATGTAGAGTTAGCGCTGTTGTGAAGTTCTTATCGATATCCATATTTATAAATGATTATCACGTACGTACCTTCTAAATATCTTTGATAGGACTAATGACAACGAAGTCAAGTATCTACCTAAATTAAAAAAAATATATTAAAATAAACTGCAAAACTGGCCAGCTAGCATTATAAAGTTTAACGAAACGTAATAATAGAGTAGGGAGCATTCACACTGAACAGCAGTCGACGAGCGACATGCTTTAGCTTAAATAAACAGAGGTTTTCAAAAATTTGTGTATTTAAATCGAATGTGACTTGTGTTACTGAGCTATTTCTGTTTAACTGCCGGCCTGATGGATCTGAAATAACACCTACCGATACCGTTCAGGGAACTCACATTAATTCATATGGGATTAGGTGTCATCATAAACAGGAATTATTTAGTCAACTGAGGTTAAAAGCAACAACTAACGCAAGCCAATTATCTATTTAAGACGTAACGCGGTAAAACCATAATTACGTTTATAAATATCTGAAAGAATCCTGTAACTGGTGTTTCGTAGTTGGAATGGTTGAATTGTTTCCTTAATGAATTAATGGTGATGACGTAATGCTTGTGTATGCAACCAGTATTAACTTATTTTTATAATTAATTGTTACTTTTTGTATTAATCGTAGCAAATGTATAAAATAAAATGTTTTGATTAATTAGAAAATGAGTACTTATATTATGTACAAACAAGACCCCTGTTTGGGTTGAGATCCCATATTATTGGGTACCCTGCTCAACCACTGAGGCGAACATTAGGTATATTTTAATCAATTTTAACAAACAATTACGCAGATTAAATTTTTTTAGATACCCCTTTTTCAAAATAAAACACCTCGGAATGGTCGAGCTGGGAGCTCAGTAGCTATTTTCGTTTATGCCTCTACTTTCTATCTAGGCCGGCAACTCATCGGTGATGCCTTTGGTGTTCCCTACTCATGTCATTGGATGACGGTGACCGCCTACCATCAGGTGCCTTGTCTGATTGTTTTATCGTTACCTGAGATACGTTACAATACTAAGTTAGTATGGAAAAGAAGCAGTTCCTACAAATTTGTTAAAGATAGTTTCAAGAAACAGCAACTTATGTAAAATGTAACTTAGGTAACGTAGAGCTCAGATAACTTACAACTAAAATTCCGTTTACCAAAACGTATAGATTGTTGAAACAGAACGAATGAAAATAATTTTTCTGCGATTCCTACAAAACGTAAAGCTCAACAGAGCCAGTGATGCGACAATGAATATTCAACGCCACATACACGTGATATAAAAACGGCCCGCCGTCCGTCGGTAATTAAAACTTTATTTAATTGTTTGATTTATGCGAATGGCTGTCGGCCATATAAACAATGCATCGGAACATGAATTGAAATTAAACATTTTATTCATTAAAATTTAAAAATGTTTGAAAATCATTACGATTTTCGATTACGGTATGATGATAATTCATTACTTTTAATGAATGGTTGAATCGGAACGGTACGCGAAATGCTGAAGTCTGATTTAAGACCTGGAATATGTTTGATATTGTAAACTTTCAGTTGGTACAAGAGATTCACACTTTTTGCACCTGTTATAGAAACGTACCGAATTCATAAACTAAGCTGCCTGTGTTACTCCACGGAAGAACTACTTATACCTACCTACTACATAGGAATCCAAAAATACACTGATCAGCAGAGTCTTATGTAAACTCCCGTGTTCACGATAATGGAATAAGAATTCACTGAAAATATGACACGTCTACGCGTTTGTGTGTAGTTGAGCACTGAGTGTGACAAGACTGTGAGTTCTGTGTGAGTGACATTTTCATGTTAAATGGTAATCGGTCACTACAATCCCACCAAAAGGTAATAAGTGGCACAGTATTTACCTATTACTGAGTTGTAAAAAGTGTGTTATTGAGTTTTATCACATTATTCATTTTTGAGTTAAACACATTCAAATAGAATTGCAAGCTACTGTCTGAATTCGAGTCTTTATTTTTGTTCAGGAACATTTCGATGATAATACAATCAAAATCCTTTGAGTCTACTATTTTGATCTCAGATACTTTCTGATCTTGACACCATTCACACGGTAGGTACTCCAAATGAGCTTTCAAAAGAAACAAGTTTTTGTTCTTAATGTGTGTGGTGCAATGTTTAACAAGCCGGACTTGCTTCGAAGGATCCTGGGTTCGATTCCAAACAAGAAAATGTGAAAGACAAGCTTAAATTCCTGCTCGCACATGCGTATGCTTGTCTTTTTAGGTTGTCAATAGCTTCAACGACAAAGGGGAATTTAGTGTCAGGCTGCAAGTGTAGGTTAGGTTTATATTATTATTAATGTAAAAGTTTTAAGGGCTTATCAATATAACTTACCTACTGTGGTAGCAGTGGTAGTCATTTACCATCACGTGGAATGTCTGCTAGTTTTTGAGCTTCATTTGTAACATATCCTATAGTCACATTTTTATTAGATTACGAACACACTCCACTACTCTGCTGCAGTTCGGATTAAACAACAAAAGTAAACACTAAAACAACTACCAAACGCAATTGTAGAAACACGTATTGTGTGTTAACGTCATCTACATATAAAAACAGCTAGATCTATAGCTAAATACAAAGTCACGATTCGATGTTGTCTCCGCCGGCCCAATGACTGGCAGAATCGTCCAAATTGCTTCTATCACATTAATATTGGATTCGGCCCGCCCCGGGAGCTTGCAGTGGCACGTATCGCTGTAGCTACGAGTATTTAATTTAAGGCACACAAAGCGATTGACATGGCTCCTGGCGTCCGCTTCTGATAACTACCTCGCAAAGTTGTTTTAAAAATTAAAACGAGGGTAGTTTAAACGCACCCCAGACCAGTTCCGTAGTACAGAGTCGAATCGGTCTCGAGATGCGATTGCTCTAATGACCTATAATGCGTATTAAGCACATGTGAGATCTATAGTATTTTGTGTAGCTATAGTAGTAATACATTTAAAATGATTAGGATTGCTTGTTTTGTACGTTTACTAGCCGAACGGCGCGGCGTTCGTCGATCTTAAGTGATCGACCGAGTCTCACTGCTAGCCCAATCGCTAGCTGGGTGGTAGGTAGTAGGTAGTATAAAAATTCTTGAGTTTCAATAGATAGGTTAAAATATTCAATTCATGGCCGTCTGAACTAGATACCAATTTTAGAAGAACTTTTAGAAGTAACCTGTAGGTCCATAATAATACATAGTAGGTCTCTGCCCGATTAGAACGTTTTCATGAAAATATTACAAAACTAATGATAATGAGATTTAATATTAATTACGACGCGGCGACGTGACCAAAAATTATGGCACGAGAAAATTCATGTAGGTAAGTACCTAGATATTGAGCCCTTGAAGTCGAACCTGGAATTGCGTTGGTTTGGTTCCTACTTGTAGATTCCAATGTCAATAATAATATTAAAATTTTAATATGTCTTTAAGCTTATTATAGTAAACAATTATTTGAGTAGGTTAACTAGAACGTCGACCCCAATGCCAAGGAGTTTTCTTGCTTGCGAGAAGAGGCGTACCGGGTTCAAATCGTGGCCGGGGCAGGTTGAAGTTTTTATGAAACAGATAAAATAGGTTTGTTGTCTAACTGTGGGTATTACCGATGGATCGTCCACCCCACTCGCGACACAGGGAATCCTAGTAGGGGTTGAGTTAACATCTAAGCATTTAATGTTTAAATGATTAGGTACCTTGGCATAACGTAAAGCAAATAACTATTTTTAAACATTATTAAAAAGACCTACTTATAAAATAAAAATATATCTAATCTCAAAACGGATCCCTAAAAATCAAAAGTCCGGATGAACCTAGTTAAGTACCTACCTACCTACATAAATGTCAATCTAAGATTGGATACTGGCTGTTATTGTGCAACATGAAACAATGGCCTTGCCTCGCGTATTCTATCTACTGAAGATCTCGAGACGATATCAAAAATTCATCCTTTTTACTAAAAACTGAACCCTAAAAATCAGGAGCCGGATGAATCTAGTTACATATGTCAATCCAAGATTGGATACCGGCCGTTATTGTGCGGCATGATTAACGGCGGCCTTGCCCCGCGTGTTTTAATGAATACCTCTTTATGAAAGCCCTCGATGAGAACGGTTTCATTAATCTGGAAAGGAATCGTTATTCCCAATCTTATAATAGAATTGGTGTTCCGAAAATTTTTGAGGAAAAATATATAAAATAAGCATTGTAAAGGAAAATACATTTTATTTTGTTATTTCAAACAATGTAAAATGTAGATGGCCTACGGTGAAATAAATTTATATGAACCCTATCTATTTAATACTTACTTTCCCACCATATTTGGTATTTACTAACTTAAAATAAAGTAGATGTTGGACTAAAAGTAGAGTCGACTATAGTCCAACATTGAATTGTGATTTACGATGATAATAAAAACAAACCGTAAGTAGGTATAGGTAAATCACTAAAAGATCTATGGATAGATATCAAAGTTTTAATATTTAGACATGAATTAATTAAAAATGTAGCTACAATGCAAAAAATCAGCACACAGAATTAGACCTTAGTCAGCGTTATTTTTCAATAGGTATGTATGTACTTAGATATCTAATGAGATCAGTAGTAGGAAGGTAGATCAGGTAGGAATTTGGTTTTGGTAGTAGGTAGAGACGTTATCATCTCGTATTAAGTTGTGTTATAAATACTATTTACATTCAATTTTTACCAATTTCCTAAATAGTCTTACTGAATTTATACTTAGGGCCTATCTAACTATCGCATATCGGTTCAAATAAGTAGGTACCTACATACATAATTCATAGTAGCAATTTCATGGAATCATAACAGTAACCCATTCCTATCCTTCCCATAACTGGGCTCAACATTTATAGATAAAGTGTGCAGTGAGGTAACCTCAATAGTATTTTTATTAATTTTTTTTAAGTCAAAATAAGTTGGCACCTAATGTAAATAATCAAGTGTTATCAACCAGGTTGAAATATAGAGTAGATAGCTGATAAATATAAAACCAAAAAACAAAGAAAAAAACTAGGTAAATAATTTTTCCGAAAAAATAGAGGTAGGTAGAGTTGTAGGATTTGAACTTCAGTCACCGGAAGGAAACACGAAAGTTCTAATCATTGTTCTATCACTGCTGATAAACAGAACTCGCCCCTTGATTGATTGAATTCCTTGGTTGGTACATCTTGAAAATATATTACTAAACACAATACTCAAATAATAAAAATACAGTCTACCTATATATTCAAAACATGACAATTAATAACTTTATCTATGTAGAGTCATCACCTAACTTATTTTAGTGAGATATACTAAAATCATATCGTGCATATTTCATATTAAGTAGCCAATACGAAGTGTAGAGTCGCTTAATTTTAGAACTATTTACGACTCTACAAAATATTTTTTACTTTAATTTGAACTGTTGAGTTATTATTAGGTATCTAGAGTAGAGGCAGAGAGTACTACTAAGTAAAAAAATAAGATTAAATACCTGTTTGTTGTTTACTTTTATTTTATTTCTTAAGTATTTTTATAAATTAAGTATCTACTATTAATTACCAAATAAATTAATATAATTTAATTAATTAAAAATATTTTTCATCCAATTAACCTGAAAGTTTATTCGGAATTTGGTTGGTAATTTTTAAAAATAGATTAGGTTCCCAGTTTAAAAAAATATAAATATTAAAAAAACTTTAATAGAGAACTACATATTTCAAGTGAATAAAATCAAACAAGTATTAAAGAAAGAGGCATTCCACAGAAAATTGCATAACAAGTTAGTTACATGCACGGAAGCGGCTAATATGAAACTGTGTACAAATTGACAAACAAAGGATTATAACTTACAAAGTGCAGCTTCAATTAGCGAATGTGGGAGGCTTCGTGGGGCGAGCGGCCGCCATCTAGCGGCGTCTCCGCCCACCGCGCCTCGCCGCCCGGCCACATGTCACTTATGAATATGAGGCGTTATGATTATGAAAATATGCCCCGCCCCGAATATGGAATATGGAGGAGGGAGGAGGGAGCGCGTGCGAATGGGCGAAGTTTGATTTATGAGCCGGGCGCGGCCCCGCCTCCTGTCATAACCGTATACCTGGTGCGCGCGCGCGCGGCCGCCCGCCCGCGCCGGCTCAGTCCCGCGTCAGATGGCGAGAGCAGTGGACGCCCGCACGCTCCGCAGTCCGAGTCCGAGAGCGAGCCGCGAGTGAGCCCGACACCGTGCAGTGCAGGAGCCTGCCATGCGGCCCTGAGCCGCCAGCGCCACCATGCCGCGCGTCAAGCCCGCCTGCGTCCGCCGCGTCTCCATCGGTACTTACTGAACTTCCACCACAACAGACATCACCACCCCAGACACCGTCGCTCCTCAGACCTGTGACAACATAACAGTCCCGGCGACGTTTCGGTTCTCGGTCCGCCACCGCCCTCACCATGTCTCAGTTAATGACCATCAAATTTGGCATTCATCAAAAAGTGAGCACTAAATATCGCCCCCGATGTGGTGAGTAAACAGTGCAGTGAATTGACGTTATTATTATATCCGTTTTCCTAGATTCAAACAAACGCAAATCGCCGGGTGGATAGTGAAAATAGGGTTCAAATGCGATCAACCTATGGAGGTTTTAAACAAACCCAAACTTTAAATCTCAAACGTTATCAAAAGCTCGTTTATAAATAAACAAAAAACCGCACGCGCGATTTTTCCAACAGAAAATGTAAGTACCTACTGAAATTATTTGTAACCTGCTTTAAATTTTTCTTCGAGTAAGCTCATTAGGTTATTAGTAGGTATTGATGCTATTGGTGGACAAATACAATTAGTACCCAATTCAATGCATTTTTCAGTGCATTAAAGGCGATGAAAAAATCAGAGCTTTAAAGCGCTTTAAAAGTGAACAACTATGTAGAGACGCAGCATTAATCTGACTGTAGAGACCTTTTACAAAATTGAGATGATTTATCGTGGCTATTTTTTGCGAAGTTTTAAACAACGAACTTAACGTTTTTATCAAATGATTGGTTTGGATTCAAGTTTAATTATGTAGTTGATAACGTTGACAATAATGACAATATACATAGCTCTACCTACAATAATAGTCGATTTATAGAAATTATTTCTAGTGACTTCTTTTTCGTTTAATTTATCTATGTTTAAATTGTTTCCAGTGGTTGTGATCAATGTAAAATATTATAAAATATTAAATGTTGTTCCGTGTGTTGAAAACTTTATAACTTAATTCATGATTTGGCCATTTGAAAGAACAGGTTTTACATTATCGGATCCATTTTTATAATATTTATCTGTGAAATTATAATAAATAATCGAGCGAAGTCGTCATATTTACTTAACATTTTATGTCAAATAGATAAATCTCCACCAAAACGTTGTGCAAAGTAGATTCCAAACCAGAACGCATCTTTTATAAATTAAGACCGGTATCAGCGGAACCGAAACCGACGCCAAATAGCATATTTTTATAAAAGCTTTAAGTGGTTCGGTATTAGAATGACAGGCCGTCAAATTTTATTAATCTGACCGCTACATTCTTTTATGACTGCTCTATAAAAGTTTTAGAGCCATTTTATCTACTAACGATTGAAAACCTGCCTAATCGTACGCCGTTCATGAAATATTCTTTGACAGTGTTTGTTTGGGTCGATATAAAATTAAAAACCGGCGCCGCAACTGGTTCCGTTTCGCACTAAAATGAAATATTAGTACCTAGATACATATTCCAACCGTTTACCTTGAATAATGAATAGTAATCACTGTTGATGTTTAAATTATGGACTTTCTGTAAGTAGATTAATTATCTCCAGTTATCAATTACGAAGTCTAAATGTGTAAATGGCGATTATATTTATTGAATATTTTATATCTGCTTAATAGATTTCTAGCCTATTTAGGGGACATGTCCCGTGATATTTTATAATTGAGTCCATTAATATTTATCATAAACGTGATCAAACGTACCTTCGCAATTATTATTAAAGTGTCGTTGGTTGGATTTATTTTCCAGCGTGTGAATAAGTATGGTAAGTTTGGTATTTTATTTTGGTTGAACGGCTCTTGTGAGCGATTAAACGCAATAACATTTTTTGCACATTTCTCCGTAAAGTGTGCGGCGGCTTTGAGCGGCGAGGGTTAACAAAACGAGAGCTCACAGCCAAATTGCGACAAACAGACACAACTAATCCTTCTTCTTACAAAACTATTAAACGCACCGATATCTTGGTACAAATGTGACACTTAATCCTTCACCGCAAGATTATTCCGGATTATAGGCGATGTTTTGCGTCGTCGTTCACTTTTTCGTTCGCATTTTGATGTAAACATTCCACAGAGCGTGAAAAGAGAGCACTTAGATGCACTCTTACAAAATTCATCAAATACCTTATTCAAATATTATTATTATTAAGACCATAGAATTGAAGAACATAAATTGAACGTTAAAAGGTTAGAGAAAGCGGAAAGCTCAGTAGGTAATTATCTACTTATTGATTAGTTTAGTACCAATAGAAAGTTGATTTCATATTATTGATTGGGTATATTAATTACATGTAGGTAGGTACATGTACCTACTACTACTTTCTTCATGTAATGCCAATATTATTTTAAAGAAATATTTAATTGGTTGGTACCTACATTTACCTTCAGTTTGAGTGTCTTGATAAAAAATATTGAAACATCATAATATCACTTTTAATCGACATTTATAAATAGAAATATTCAATATTATGAAATAATCCACATAACATTTTATGATAATCTATTTAATTGTTTCAAAAGAAAACTGATTAGGTATGACCAATAGCTACTTATTTAATATTCGAATGTCGAATTTCAAACGCTATCTATTGAAACATGAATTATAACAATAGATGATTACTGATGCTCAGTGGCAGAGGTCAGAAGTGTCTGCTACATTGAATATTAATATACTTATAGTAAATATTCAATTAAAACTGCCACACGCTTAAATATGTGTTTTGTTATGTAGATATAGAATCTAGGGGTCGCCAAACAACAGGAAATTATGTGTATTATGTTAGTTACCAATAATATCTTATTTACTAACCTCTTTCTAAATAATCCTGAAGCAGACTTCAGTGATTATAATGAAAACAGATCAGAAGGTATATAAAAATAAAATAAAGTCAGTTATAGTTAATTTTCTAAATATAAAGTCAGTGTACTTATTTAAAAAATATGAGTTCATGTGCGCAATTTATAAAAAAAGGAAAGGAAACATCATTCTGCTTCATCTAAAGTCTAAACCTTCCTACATTTAGATATCCACCAGTTAGCTATTCCTTTGAAGGTAAAGAAAAGGGCGCAAACTTTTCTTATAAGGGTCCGAAGTAAAATTTTATTTCAAAAATCTGTACATCGTTAACCTGTTTATCGTAGGTATACCTAGTGGTAGTATACTCGTAGGTATGTATGGTGGTAGGTGCCTATCTAACTGCTTCTTAGTATCAGTCGCTTCATAATATTCTATTGAGTCACCTACAGTTACCTACTACTTAGAATTGCTGAAAACCACAAAAAACAGACTGTAGTCTTATCGTTATAACTTTGATATACCTATATAAATTCAAAATAATGATATGTTTAATTAGTATTTTTTTGTAGGTATTCAAAGGTATTCTAATTTGGATTTGACACCCACTTACATTATTAATACCTATTGTCCAACTATCTAATACGCATTATTTTGTCGTAGGTACCAACGATATAGGTACCTACCTACCTAGGGTAGGAGGTACTTTGAAAACAATATGATTTTAGTTGCCGTCATTAGTGATAATTTATCATTTGATAGGTATTTACCTACCTACTAACTTTCAAATTAAAAATGTCGAGAATATAAGAATGTATTAGGTACCCACAGGTGTACCTTCTTGCAATAATAGTGGATACAAAGAAAACCTACTTTGAATAAGAGATCAATATTATTACCTACTTAATGGAGATCTACATAGTGAAGAACGTATTAATTCTATTCTAATTTAAGATAGGTCAGAAATAACTTTTAGCAATTTGTAGCAATCACAAAGTAAAATATTAATATCTGGGAGTATTGCTAGACGACATGCTTAAATAAATTAGGGACATACAAACGAACAAAAAAATAGCATCCTTATTAGGCTCAAATAATGATTGTCCCGCAAAACATATCTTTACATGATTATTTATCAACAATTGACTCTATGAATTGTTTTAATATAGGTAATAATTGCTTAGTTTCCCCGTATACCTACCTACCTATGCCATATTCATTCGTTCCAAAATGGTTACCTATGAAAAACAGACGAAATATGTGCCACATAGGTAGGTATTAGGTATTCGGGAACTACCTACCTATTAGTTTGTAACTTATATGTTCAAATAGAGAATAATTTACAAAATGATTTTCCTGTATAGGTATAATAGGTACTTATTCCTTAAATTGTGCTAGGAGATAATGTGTATAGCTGCAGTTGCAGTTTTCTATTAAATCTCCACCTCACTTTCTACTCCCTTCTCACATCTTACCTCATTATTATTCATTTTCATAACAAAATCTCCGTTATTCTAACTCTCATCTCTCAAACTCCCAAACAAACTTTATTTCCTTTACACTTCATAGGTATTACTGTATTCACACCTATTACTGTAATACTTGCGTGTGTATTTTTCCCAATGAGTACTTTTCTAGGAATTCTATGTTATTTTGAGTTCAAATTAAACATCAATTTAAAAATATGTCGTCCATCTTCCATTTATTCATTGCTATTAACTTACAACACAATATTCCACTGAAGGTAGCATTAAAAGACATCATCAAAAAAATCTATAGGTAAGTCAGTTCTTAAACTAAGGTTTCCAATTTCACAATCCATATTCAAAGTATTATTAATCCCATCTACCAATTTTTTTATCTAAAGAATATTATTTGGTCTTTTGTTTTTCATAAAATTAAGCATGAGTAAATCAAAATATCAAGAGGCAGATGCTCTTAGATATTACCCCCTAATTTCTAAGATTATTTAGCAGAAAGAGTCTATTAGACTTGCGATGCGAGACGTGCCCCAATTGTTAAAATTCTGTGCTTGTGTATGCTAGTAAGTAATAAACATTTCGTCCGCATGATTCAACTATTATTATCTCTTACCTATATAAAAGTTGCTAAAAGAACGCGTTGATTATCCT
The DNA here is from genome assembly GCA_018248915.1 of Hesperia meskei straton. Lineage (NCBI taxonomy): Eukaryota > Metazoa > Arthropoda > Insecta > Lepidoptera > Hesperiidae > Hesperia > Hesperia meskei. Next base: position 1,893 of record DWJQ01000573.1, on the reverse strand, counting down.
GGTGGTAGGTATAATAGGGCGCAGTGACTCTCCACCTTCAAATGACGCGTTTGCTCTCTTCTCTTTACACTTAAAAAGATTCTAGAAGAATCCCAAGATTTACGCTGCTGCTTACGGTTACTAGTACAGTTTCTTTAACATTTCTTTAAGAAATTATCACGTAGTTTCTTCCTGCTTTCTACTTCATCATTGCTTCTTCCGAACCGATGCGCGCATCTTCATAGGTGTTCACCGGGGAATTCATATTAAATGTCAATAACTAAAAGATACAAACTTAGCTGCTGACTATCATTTATACCTACTTGTACATATTAGAATAAGTATAAAAACAATTTTATAATGTTTACATAAAAATAATCCTACTGGCTTTGAAAGAATGCTTCATTGAAAGAACTATTTTAACAATGAGAATTTCATGTGGAAATTGGTTCTTTAAGGTGTGTGATCTCTCCTCCTCATATTATTGAAATTACTCGGAGGATAAACTCTTATAATGCTGCTATAAAGAATAGGTATAGATAAATAAATACCCATACCATCCCAACAGTAGGTATACACTGTGACGCAGGTGACAAACCCAATACCTAAGCACAGATTTAACTGTTACAGTATAGGTAAGTATACATATGATTCGGCTGGGAATCGAAACCATGACCCGCCACTTCGCAGATAGTAATAATAATAGTAATCACATCGTTTTGCCTGTAATGTAAAGTAGCGTTTTTAGGTACTCTCTCAATTTATCCGTACAAATAGGTATGTAATTTAAATCAATACCTACCTTTATTGACAACCGAAATTTAATTCATATTATTTTATACTAGTAGTAGATATTTAGGTATACTATTTAGGTATACAGAATATTTAGGGTTAACAATTTTGAAAAAATGAATACCTAATTAATAAATTTGAAAAACCATTTGGCAGTCTGTAAAATTAACAAAATAACTTAATAAATAACCTTACAACAAATATCCGAAGATGTGTAACATACTCGTTGTAATTATGGTTCTATTAGTAATAAAATTAGAGAGGTCATAATATCACGAAGTCACTTAAAATTTTAACAGGTCAAAATGTCAAGGATTTATGTATCATCAATTTTATACGTATAAAATAAATGATTAATTTTACGTTTACATAATATTTAAATGATTCAATGAGATTACTTATTTTATTAGGTAGGTGCTTATTAGAAATACACGGATTCTTTCAAGAACTTGACTAGCGCCATCTTGTATAGAGTAGTGAAAAACCGCTATAAAATGTATCTTGTTTATTTTTTCAAGTACCGAGGTTAAGAAGACTCTTATTTTACAAAATTTAAGTGATGGGTTTTTGATTTGTAGTCTAGTGTAGGTTAGTTCATAATTAATGTAAGTTGATAACTAATGGTAGTCCTTTAGTTATCTACTAACCTACTAGAAAGGTATTCAATAATTAATTGTATTTTAATTTCGATACAGAGATAAAAATATAACTTGCATACTACCTACTTGTATCCTGTTTATAACATCTGTTATAATTTTTAATATACCTACATATTTTCAAACTAAAACGAATGGATAATGTCATTCAATAAAATAAACTTACGTTGCTTGCGTGCGTGTCATCAGATCGGTCTAGATTAAATTTGTCAGCAAGGTGATAGCAATATTAGTTTAAGTTAAATCGAATAAACGTTTAACTTAAAAATATATATCTACACTAGAGAACCGCCCTCGCTTCGCTTCGGGACCCGTAGGTAACAGCCGCGTAGGTCCCGCTCCCGTAGGATTCTCGGGATAAAAAGCAGCCTATATGTTATACTGGAAATTAGGCTATAACATTTTCCTATGACTTTACTATACATGTAGTATTTGATAGCGTGATTAGGAACTTTCAAATGAATTT
>DWJQ01000572.1:0-13679 GCA_018248915.1 Hesperia meskei straton | reverse complement strand
AAGAAACCTGTATAAACGTATTAAAAAACAAAATAAAAGGTTTAAAGTCTTAATTTTTCTACCTTGGCATTTTTTTTAGCATAAAATGTATAAAGTTGGTATATTTTGGCATATTTTCAACACCGATCTAGCATATTTTGTAGTCACTGCGGTGGCAACACTGGTTGTACTGCGAAATAATATAATTATGTAATGGACTATGAAAAGACACCGTACCCGTAGTGTCGAAACAGTTGACGTTATTGAAGTAAAGGGTCCTGGGGTTCGATTCCCGCGACAAATATTATGTTTATACTCGGTTCATGGGTGTTTGTGATGCGTAATTTACCTACTGTAGTAGCCATCCGTTACAGCAAATCAAGGAGTATAATATGAGTGTGATGTTGTGCGTTTAGTTAGGCGTTACTTTGCGGAACCCCATTTTTACAGATAAAAGTTTAATCTACTTTGTAACAATCCACGAGCAAACTCGTATGTATGATGATGTATACTTTAATGCAACTAGCACCTAGGAACTAGCACATAGGAACATTCAATAAACAAAGAATGGATTCAACAACATACATATATCAGTGTCACCACTAGTAAGTTTTGAACAGGTTGCTTTTATTTTTTTTCCAATATGCTCATACTTTCAATACCGCAATCTCTCATGTCGTGAGTTGTGAGGGAGACCTTACACGGATAAGCGTCTTTGAGTACCCTCTCAATATGCTCAACAACTTACCTTATACAGAGGGCAGAGTGACCTTTGTTGGAGTTCCAAAAACATTTAAGTGCAGTTGGATGGTTTAGTGAAAATCATTTTTTCATTTTCATTTTATAAAATAAAAAATATAATAAATTGTTTTAGGTACAACATTTTCGTAAGATTATAAAATCCCATAATTTAACTTAACTTGAAGACAACGGAAGAAAAGTATTTGTAATTTCCCAATTAATTTCCTTGTTCCCTTTGATGGTATTATACCAAAACTTTATACAGATGTTAATGCTAATTCAAACGATCCAAACGAATCAAAGAGATCACAAACTTCTCGCCTTTCAAGAAGAGCTGAAGTCTTTTGTGGATTTGAATAAAATTTTAATCAGATTTAAAATAATTACACACTAGGTATCTTACCGCGCCCACTCAAATTCGCGTTAACCTTCGTACATTGCACGAATACTCACAGCTTTGACGCTTATTAAAACCACGAATATGTCGAAAACTTCGCGCGAATATGAGTGATCGGCTTTATAGTAGTTTCCATTACAAAAGATGAAATCATGATAAAACGCTGTAGAATAATATATACCATACGGATGCATCCTGAAACTAAATTATTTGTTAAAAGTGGATGAGACATAATATATCACAAGTATAAGGACGTCGCACGCCGAAGCGAGCAGCTACTAGAGTGTAAGAAATCAATTACCAATTAGTTTCAACATGGCATCCTTGTCCAATAACATGTTGGTCGAGGGCAAACGCGTTGCCTATGCTCAATTACACCGCTCGACACAAGCTTCTAGTATCAGTCTCAAAGGACGACGAGCATGCCAATGTAAAACCTTTGTGGCGTTCGACACGTTATATTGTGTTTAACCCGCTTTGTACCAGATATTATATTTAAAAAAAACTAGTTTATTGGACTCCAAAAATGTTACGTAACGTTGTAAATAGACAGAAAAGAAATCAGAAGGAAACAACACATCAGGGGTCTCCCCATAATGTACTGTAAGACCATACTCCTGCACACCTTCACAAGGTGTGAAGTCCGCAATCCGTCACATCGCCAGCGTGGTGGACTACGGCCTGTTCCCCTCGCATTGAGAGTAGACCAGTGCACAGCAGTGAGACAGTTATAAGTTGCGATGATGATGATGATGGTGTTGAGGATGATGATGGGGTTGATAATGATGATGATGATAATGATGATGATTATGAACTGTAACCGTCCTTTGAACGTTAACATTAGTTGGCAAACCCATTGTTTACCTAGCATCATATGCTCGTCCATACGATCATATGATGCTAGGTTTTTGGGATCTGTACAACCCAGTCTAATACTGATGATAGGTACTTGCTTAGTGATTGGATAAGGGATATTATCTTATCACATAGGAATAGCCATGAAACGTGAATTTCATACGTGTCACAGCAAAAAAATGAAACATAGAAGAAAAAAATATTCTTGGAATTGCAGATGGTCATACAACAAGAACATTAAGAAATAAATCTCGTGACAACAAACAACATAAACCGGCGTTAAAAATGAGAGCAGACATTTCTCATAGGTATAAGTCACGAGCAAGTATATTCAAAGCGAGCATACTATAAAGTCAATCCCTTTTATAGTACTTATCGCAAAAATAATAACTTTTCTCGCAAACGAATTTTTAAAAGCCAGACTAGCTTTCTGAAACTCAACATGTAGGGAAGGGAGAAAACATTTCACTCTCACATCGCATTGTCAAAGGCTCGAGCATAAACCGTTTATTTTTGGCGAAGCTCTGGCCATTATTAATTTTGCTTTTACTTGCGCCTATCTTTTCTGTTTTTAGAATTCTATTCATTTTGGTTCTGTACGATCAATACCTGCGAAACAAACATTCATGAATATAAACCAGCACAAAATATGAGATTTCATTCTAAAGATGGCAAGGATGTTATTGATATAAGTTATTTCAGTACATATGTAGATGTTGAAGAAGTTCGCAAGTCACAATGAAATTTTAAAAACTAAAACAAAGTATAAGTCGCACTGTGAAAATGAATAAATAATAACGATGAACTGGACCTAACAACACCTAGACGCGGCGGCGGCCGTAGCATTAGTAAGTCCGTGAACTTGGTGTCCAATCTAAAGTAAATTCAGCTAAATATAGCATGGGTTAAAAACGCAACTCACAGTTCGCTCGGTTACTCATGCACTTGCAAAAACAACGGAACTACAAATGCATCATCTGCCAATGAGATCTAATTTCGTTTACATCCTCAACATTCGTAGGAAACTAAAACAAACACGGTTAATCACACAAAGTGAAAACAGAATTGCACGTTAATACGTTTGTACTGTATGCACTGGGAAAACTTCAAAATGCAAAACACAAAAGCTTTCATAGGCTAAATAATGAATGCACCTATTTACTCTTGCCTTGACTTTACAAATTACTTCTCGGCGAAATGAAAATTAATGGTGCAACGGCAAAACATTTTTATGCAGTTTTAAAACCATGTTAATAGGTCAACAATAATGCATTTTTATTTTATTTAAAGATAGTAAACGAGCACGCAGCATCACGCATCCGTGACCTCCGTCTATGATCACTGTATATTAATCGACACGTACTTAAGTTATAACCTAAAATAAAATTTATCAATCTGATTGATTAAATTGCATTCAAAACTTTTTTTTGAGAGTTAGAGACATGCACCAAATTTTTGGTAAAAAGTTTTTAAAATTACAGAATGAAGTTGGGGAAGAGACATTTTGTAAGGTTGAATTCAGTAAATGACTTCTACAGATGAATTCGCCAAAAAGGGCTCAAGAAATTCTCACGAGGCGATATTTTAGAAAATGTTTCCCACGTTTACTATTTCTGCTGCATTCATACTTGAACGTCAAGCAAAATCTGAAATTTTATAACCATTACAAATCAAGGTTGTTTCAGCTTAGTTTAAAAATGTAAGGTTTTATGAAAGTCATATTTTCCTGAGTTTAAAATTTTTCCGATGTAAAAAAAGAAATAACGACTATGTACAAAAGTTTCCCTTGCTAGGGATTTCTTTAAATATTGTAAGGGTCATAAATGTACACATGCAAAATCTGGGTCATCGTACGAGTTGGCCAACAGAAGGCAGTTTGGCGACATTCTTTTCCGGCCGATTAGCCCAGATTGTTCTTATTTTTTGTATTGATTGGACAGGTGTTGCTAATGTTGAATACCGTGGGTGTTTTACTCATCAGTCAATTAAATAACTTCCATAAGAATAAATTTAAGTCCATTACGATAATTTTCGGTCCAAAGTAAAACAACTTAAAAAGTTGGCCGATTAAATCTGTAAGCGAAAAATTAACACAAGGAAGAAATTGTAAATAAACAATTTTGAAAAATTTAACGAAGTTACTTAGGTTTTTTAACGCTATAGCATATAAATTAATTTCTACAAAGTTTTGAATTTCAAATTTGTCTGTTGTAGTTGTCTCTAAAATCCACGATTTCTTACTTACAATAAATAATTTTGAGTGAAGAATGATAAGATGAAATTCGTAAAATGAATGTTAAAATGAGCAACAATTTGATTCGCCTGCAGACACTGTTTTGTTAGCATAAAGAATAGATACTCGTATGTGTATCTCTGGGCTAAACAAGAATGGGTCAATAGTAATATATATGGAGATTACATTTACAGTTTTGAGTAACCAGGATATGAGGAAGAAGGGAATATAAAGAAAAATAGACAACATTGAGTCAGTTTCTGAGCATATCACCTCTTCTATTCTTGGTCTTTCTTAGTAATCGTTTTGCTGTTACTAATATGTAAAAGGATGGTGACTATTTACTAACAGGTGGCTACTCTGCACGTACAAAAACGATATTTATAATGTCTTCTAGTGCTGCATCATACCCTACTTTTATTTCACACCGAGCATTCCAATATATCTCAAATGACGCGGAAAGATTGCAAACCGAACTACGTGATCGGGGGCAGTGTGTGCGTGGCAGGCTGGCAGGTCGATTTTCGGTCAACGGGTCCCAATGGGCGTTCGAGGCTAACGCTACTTGCTAACTTTATCCCGACCAATTGAACTAACCGACGTAACTGATGGCAATGGGGTTGATGCCTGAATCATATTGACGACCCTATTTTTCTCGGTTTCACTGCCATAGATATTGGGCTTTTACGGGATAACAACTTTATTAATATACTATTTTACGCTGCATAGATTGACTGTTAATTTTGTGGGACATCATGAACTAAGAACATCAGTTTGGTAATAATGCAATCTTTTGACATCTCATATCTTTAGTCCGAAGTGCGATTGGCTAAAACGCAGTCTTTCAGGTTAAAAGAGAGCAGAAGCAACAAATACATACATACTAGACAATTTCATATCATACATAAATCGGTAAACTATTTTCAGTAGGTATTACTTCAGTAAAATCTTATCACCGAACTAGTTTCTCGTCCGAACAATTTTTTTGTTTCAAAACACCATTCGAGCTAGACTGAAAAGCGTCGGGTCTGTACGGTGCCATATATTTTTCTCGTTGTATCATAGCTCAAACTTCGAATACCGTCACTCGCTAGTTCAGTAGCCGCTGGCTACTCCGTCCTAAGCCTCTGGCGTTTAATGTTCTGCTGCAAAGCGATGGAGAATTTGTCCTTTTATTCTTGAATGTTCATCGTTCCAAACATTTCTAAGTAGTGACCGATAGTGACTATATCCATACTTACTAATATTATAAATGCGAAAGTCTGTCTGTCTGTCTGTATGTATGTCTGTCTGTCTGTCCGTCTGTGACATTTTCACGGCTAAACCACCGGTCCGATTTGGATGAAATTTGGAGAGAAAATAGTTGAAGACCCAGAGTCACACATAGGCTACTTTTTTTCCAAAAATCAACCCCTAAAGGCTTGAAATAGGGGATGAAAGTTTGTATGAAAAATCTAAACCGCCTGACCGATTTCGATGAATTTTCCCAGGAAGATAGTTGATGATGTACCTTCTTCCCCACTTCCCCGGTTCGCGATATAAACGAATTTCACACGGGCGAAGCCGCGGGCAAAAGCTAGGTATATCTGTCCCAATTGGTATGGGAAGGAAAATATAAGCCAAAAGCCTTTAAAAACATCATTGCGGATGACCATATGCAAATATCATAAAAATGTAATCGTTTATCTAAAAAAACTTATTGAATCAGCTGAAGTTAACTTTGTAGATATTCGGAATTCCAAACACGAAGTCTTAAAGAAAATCTCGTTCTCTTTAAGCGGGGTTGTGTAAAATATTTCCATACAAGACGGCGCTACTTAGGTATAATAAGGATTGTTACGAAGTATTGCAAACTTATTTAATTTTGATTAGGAACTATGTAATAAAGATCATATCACGGCACATTCTACGACTGCAATCTTGATGACGTCGATGGCAAATGTACTTCCATATTAAGTATATAACTTATGATCGGAAGCATAAATAAATAGTGCACAGGCATAGTAATTTTCAACATTATGATTTAAACCATGCATTGTTTGCTTACTGAACGCAACAATAACATCGCCAGCAAAGGGTTACTAAGGATATTTCTTTCATTGTCCGACTGTTTACGGTTGAACCAGTGGTCCAACAATGGGGACTACGGCCTATTATTACGGTTCTCGACAATAATCTGTAACAAATGTTCTTTAAGAATTCATTATTTCCGCTACTACATTCACACGTTATTTGAAGTCGTTTGATATTGATCATATTTGATTAGTAGTTTCGATATATGTAGGTATGTCGAAAAAACTGAAGCTATCTTAATCAATCAAAGTAATTGATTCTTTATTTTGAACTTACTAACAGCTACTAATTAGGGAGACATTTCAAATCGAGCAGTTCCGTAAATAACCATAAGGAATTAATACTTAGTTTGAAAAACTAAAAACCTGTTTTTAAATGCTAAGTGAATTCTATAAATGCAAGGCAATAAATTTAACAATGTGTTGTTAACCGTTGAGGAATTCGATTATCTGGAACCATTCCTGAGCGTGCTATCTTGTTGTGCTTATCATAAAATTGCATTGTCATACTAAAGCAATATGCAAATTTCAAATCCGTAGAATGATTAAGTTCTGATTCAGCTTACAAAATTTGACCACGACATTAATAGATATTAATATTAATACATATAACTCTTCCATTACTTTAATAATTGACTGACAGACAACACCAGATACGTCAAAGAGTCTTAACAAAATAATTTCAAGTATACTCTGATACGTACATTACCATATCATATTAAGTTAAAGTTTAAGACTTCCTAATGTCCAAACCAAATGGATTGACAGGACGTGAGATACTGGGTCGTGAGAAATTCGCGGAGCCCACAGTAACGTGATTACTACAATTAATTCCTAACGCTTCGCCCAATGAGCCGACCGAGACTTGTAACGACGTCGTAGGGTTCGTCAGGGTACCATTACCGCCCCAGCTTGAAGAATAGTGAATGATCTGAGTAAGAGCTTTTAATATGGAATAATTTGGAAGCATAAGGGGAAGCGGCTGAATTATAGAACTTAGTCAAGACTCGGTAATTGTTACAATTTATTATGGAGTATAAAGAATCATCGAAAAAGGATATCACATATCCATTGGAATCTATGGAACCCATAATGTTAAAAGAGATATTATAACGGATAAGCCTAGTCAATTTAAAATTCGACTTCTCGTTCTAACCAGCTTAGTTCACGGCATAAATTTTTTTTTGTGTTTAAAATTATTATTTACTGAGATTTATTTGATCACATTTCAAGGAAATGCTAATTTTGCCAGTTCTGCCACTCGCATTTGACTAACAAAAAGGATAAATCCTTTATTAAAGAGGCTCCACAGAAGACTTGAGCGCAGGTGCAGAGTCTTGATGGAATGAATAAAGAGCTTCCATTAAAAACGTTTGATTTTTAACGACTGAGGTCCAGTGTAATTTTAATTGAAAAGTAAATCAAAGGTAGATGTCAAAATTGGCTTTAGTAACAAAATTAAAAATCTAAAACTGGATCCAAAATTAAAGTCTTAACATAAACCAATCTTATAAGAAAGCCTAAAAACAGTAACCATGAAAATATCTCCACGACTATCCCTAAATGGAAGCCATTAACCAACGCCCTCATTTGTATTCGTCGTGTTGAACCAATAAAACATATATGTGAGGCATTGGAGTTATTATACCATAAATAATAAAGGTCGAAAGCCTTTTACACGGCAACAGTGTAGGCTTTAGTTAACTAAGGAATGAAGGTCTTGAAGGTCGATGATCTAGGTTCAGTAAACGCGTCACGCAGGGGTAACCATGTAAATTGAATATCTACAGCATTTTCAATAGCATGGAGATTATCTTAAACATCCTCAGCGCAAAAAATATCGAAACTCGATATATTATACGGTTCGTTAACATGGTCATTGGCACTCGTTTTTCTTCGTGAGTTTCAAGCTAAGTCTTACAATAGTTAGCAGAAGTGAAATCAATAAAATTTGGTTTTTTAAAGACGTTAAATAAGGACGAAGTAACCTCATAACTTTTTAATGAGTGAATAGTTACTTCTTATATTCGAAAGTGTCACGTGGTCTCATTTGAGCAACATCTGATAAGTATTTTTTTTGCATTGTCCCAAATTTTAAACATTTAATCGATTTCGATTACGATGATGATGTTTTCATTTATTAGTTGTTGATATTGACTTCAGTTTTTTGTTAAAAGCATTCTGTATAGTTCTGATGGAAAAGAAATCGGTTAGGAAATTGCGAATTTTTATGAAATCATTTATTTGTACACATTTCTTCAACGCTGATTTCTTGTGTTGTAAGTCGTCTGATTGTATTAAGTTCTAACGATAACCCAGAGGTCATTAGTACGTATTTCGGGTTTGGTTGAGCGTTGATGATACGCTATGTACGATCATGTTCGACCTACGAGTATTGAATATTAATGGGAAAGGGAGTGGTGTTACTACGTCGGTCTTAGTCGACCATACAAGATGTTTCTGAAAATTGACAGTCATCTACCATCAGTAACAGCTGCAACTGCTGTTATCATAGTTTCGATCATACATACATAGTTTGTTCTTTATCATAGTTTCATTGATTTGATCTATTACTAAATCACTGCAAATCTAGGGATCCGGTACTGGTGAGGAGCCGGTTCCCCCATTCTATGATATGGGTCGTTATTGATTAAGTTTAATTGCATTGGTAAAGTTGTTATTTCGAAATTATTTTGAAAGTTTTCATGATTCGTCACCACGTAGCTAAACTTCTGCTGCAGTAGTACTAATTGACCACAAGAACTAACCAATTTGTATGCAGCTTCTAGTAATGTATAACCTTAGAGTCTTGTTTAGGGGTAAAATATAGCTAATTCAAGAATTCCGTGTAAACATCGCTATGGTTACAATACCAAATATCTACTAACAATACGAATAAGTTTCCCGAAGCGAGGGCGGATTTACTAGTTAGATAACAAAGTTGGACTCTGTACACCAAGTTCCAACTACGCTCGTATATTTGCTTCATGTACTTTACCTGCCTTACTCCTACTGGAATCACTAAAATGTTTGTATCGTACCTCGGTTGCAGTGCTGAAAAGCCTCAAACATTTTCTCTTACCAGGTAGTATTCGACTACAAGGGCTACGACTGGTGTCCAAGACCATATACTTGGCTCTAAAAATCAAACTTGTAACTTTTGACTCATCAAAACTTATCCTTACCAATCCCCAACACCATTCACATGATTCGTACCTGAAAAGGACAAAATGAATAAATTAATGTTTGCATAACTAATTTTGAAATTTATAAATATAAAATTATGATTTCACTATCAATTCGAAGAACCATATTACTATAACTACAGGATAATTATTCATTTACAAAGTACTGAAAACACACAGCGAATATGTAATTATTAAATAATCGACGTCATACTGCGTTTAATTATTTCATATCGAACCGAAAATAGTACTCTCAACCAGTGTGAATGAATTAAATTTTATGCAATTATAACTTATCGAAGTATTAAGAACTAGTATTAACAATATATTTTTAAAAGAAGATAAAAATGACTTAATAAAACAAATTAAAAATATGGTAAGGAAACTTAACTGGTTCCCGTTCATGAAAAAGGACGTTACATGTTCCTTTGTAAAAAATGAGTTACTATTACTAACCATTTTATGGTTTTTTATAACTTTCATAGATAAGGAGCAGTGAAGGGGTGGAAAATTTAAAGTGTATTTTCAAATAAACTTATTTTTAAACCAATTCAAACACGATAACATCCCGACATCTGAAGTATCTTAGAGCTGTTTTTAAACTTAATATGAAAATACTTAAGGCGATCTGCGGTAATGGTTAAATAATTTTCATTTTAACTTTGAGGAGAAGCTGTTAGTCAACACAAGTCCAGAATGGTAAGTCTACATCAAGTTAAATATTGAAATTGTTCTGAAGTTAACTGAAGCAAAAGTCTATAAAACAGCAATGAACCATGCTGGCTTACTTGATCGTAGTTTCAACCTGTCTCACGAATATTTTGATATGATAGCTGGGAATATGAAGTCTAGAGTCTAGACTCTTAATAATATAGAATTTTATCAGGTCCAGCTATCAAATACACTTGTGGCACCAAAATTTATTTTACGAGCCATACTCTCCTTTAATTTAAATAACCTATATACATTTAAAATTAAGTTTCATAATAAAAAAAACTTACTATCAATTAGAAATAGTACAATATGAAACGACTCATTAATAATACTGCGTATACGGATTTGAAAAATGTTGATTCGACGCTTTTGCTCCCTCCTGTCTTATCACAGTAATTATCAACAATTAACGCCAATTACTAAGCTTAATTCCGTTTCAGTGACATTGAACACAAAAGGAAGAACACCGGACAGCAAGTTATAGCTTCTGACACAAAAAAGGATCCTATTTTCGTTTTTATCTTCCTTTTTTACTTTGATTCGTTCACAAAACTCCTAGAATATTCTTACCAAACTTTATATGTACATAAACCTTTTATGTGATGTTATAGGAAACCCAAATTAAGTTTGGGCTCGTGTATAGGTAATGTTCGGGAAACTCAAACAATTTTATGCCAGTTTGTAATAAGACTCGCTATATTAAGGAGTTTCGTCATAAATTACTGAACAATATTATGTTTCCATGTATGAACACTTTTTCTTTTATTATTGTTTGCAATCCAATGTCGAATAACTTTCTTTTATAGATGAATATGATACGTGTGTGAAGCGCACACGAGTATTGGGTAACTTTTGGTGAGATCGATGTAAAATGATACAAATTCGACCATTGTTTTAATTTCGAGTATTTCGACACTTTTCAAAAAGTAGCTGCCATTTTTTTCACTTCAATTAGCATTTACGAAAATCTCAGTAAAACTCATTCAACAGAAGCAGACAAAGACCACCAAGAATAACTGAAATGATTTACGACTCAGCCCACGTTACAATAGCAATGGCCATCTATTAAACACGTCGGAAGATAAAGAACAGGTTCAGTGTCCACTTATCGCCAGCGACGTGTAGATACGACTCTGTGCTATATGTAAGTAGCGTGCACCGGCCACAAGACAATCGAGACTGGATGGCACCCACGATCCGTCGAGACAGTAATTACATTGACCATTGAACTGGAGTATTTACATATTGAAATTACCACACACAACCACCACACCACAACGAAATTGGAAAAAGTTCGAAACTACTCATTGAAAGATACCCAGAGAAGAGAATGCCCTAATCAGAGACCAACAACTTATCTTCTTCAGACTGGGAGTAAGAGAGGAAGTTTTCTACTCTTTCTTTGAAGGCCGGCGACGTATCAGAGATGGCTTTGGTGTTACTGATGTCCATAGGCGACATGAACACTTACCATCAAATAGCTCTTCCGCTCGGCTGTCGCCTAATTCCATAAAAAAGTTGTAGCCTGTCGTAATCCGGTAATAAAATATTATAACAATAGTCTGTGACTATTTAACTACCATACTACATCATTCTTTTTAGACATAGTCGGCTAATTTAATGACCACTTGAATTTTTTGCCAAACGCAAATATTTTTACTTAAATTCGTGTTAAACAATACATTTGACTACTGCTGTTCGTGATTTCATCAAATGAATTATTATTTTCTTATATATCACTTTTTCATTTCTTTAACTTAAATATCTGTGTTGAAAGAAAGTATAATCAGGTGATGACGACCACTATGATTGAGAAATAACTGTTAATTGAAGGTTTAAACCAAATGACGCCAGTTTTATGCGAAAAATACATTACATCATTTTACAACAGAGCTCTTGAAACTTATGAACCGATTTCTACCAAACATAGTTAAGAACCACCGCGATGAACAAGGATTTTGATTAAAAAACCCGCACTCAAATCGGTTCATTGAGGAACTTCAGTGCTACAGACAGGTCAAACTTACATCACCCTCATATTAGCGTCTGGGGGCAATTACAGTAACCAGAACGATTTATCTGAATTATTACGGCACCGATGCCTAAAGGTGTAGTTTTTTTACAAAAGGTTATTGCAACGGATCCCATATAACTATATATTTTTTTTGGCAGATTTATGCGTTTATTACCCGTTAATCTTAAAAAATGGATTGATCGATTCCCATGCGATTGTCATTGATGTGTCAAAAGGTGTAGGGAACATTATTAATGTTCGTTTTTTCCATCGATTTAATCCCAAGTACTTAAAACTTGAGAGTCAGTAAAAAAGCATAGATTTCCCGAAGCGAAGGCCTGAAGCTAAACTGAGTGGGCGAACGAGCATTAAATCTCGCCGCAGTTTGTGATGTTAAATCATTTAAAATAATGATTCTCAAAGACACTGGAAACGAAACTGAAAACTTTAGTGGAATGGCTACCGCAGTTTTCCGTACTGTTAGTACGTTGTTGAGGCCTTTTAAATTTTTCAAGCTTTATAGGTTACTGGGTTAAGATCTGTTGAAAGTCGACGGTGCAGAATGGCATAATTCCGCTGAGTTGTTCATGCTCTTCTTTCAAATAAAACCAAAAGTAATGGGCGTGAGATGACCCGACGTTGAAAAATCGCCCTAAAAGCAAAAGTAACGAAGAGGGAAATTCAAACTAATTTTATCTACATTGCCAAACGTAAATTAATTGGAAATAATTTATGTTCAAATAATTTTTCTTCAATTCGAAAAAAATAATTCCATCCATGACCAACATGAACTCTAGTTAAACTCAATAAAACTATTAGTTCGAAACATTTGTAATCGTGATCGCCCGTTCCTCGAATCAACACAGAACTGTTAACGTAGTAAAAAAGCAAACAATTCAAATCGAAGTAAAGTGTGAATAAAGGGAAAGAAATGGTCGGGACATGAGCGTTCGTTTCGTTTAACGGCCACTTGACGGGGTCAGCGCACCACTAACGTCGGATGCTGCCATTTCGACTTTACTGTTTTATCAAGGTACCGTTCAGACGTCAGTTTTATTACAAATTATAACCATCATTTCCGTTTCAATGAATAATTAAACTCAAAAATCTGAACTACTTTCAAAAGTAAAAGCTAGATTTTGTGATTAGAAGTATTTGACTTTTGTACAATTGTGTGTTTTAGAAGGCAAGTGTTGACCTCTACTTGCTATAGGTTTAGACTAATAATAATAAATGCATTGCATAACAATCCAATAAAAGTTGTATGTATAGAGTTTAAGTTATATTGAACTTTGGATACAATATAAAATTTTGTTTGTTAAAATGAAAATATAATAAATGATGAATATTACATTATTTTGGCAGAATACAACATACATTGCTTTATTGTAAATGGTAGTAACCTACTGCTACTATTTATTATCACTACATAGTATAAAACAAAGTCGCTATTTTTGTCCGTCTGTTTGTTTGTCTGTTTGTTTGTCTG
>DWJQ01000571.1:0-13683 GCA_018248915.1 Hesperia meskei straton | reverse complement strand
GCAGTTGTTATGGGCGGCAGGGGAAGGGTGGCACTGCATGCTCGTTTGCTATCTTAATTCCATAAAAAAAAAAAAAGCGTTTATCACTATGTATTAACAATAAATAATACCGCCAAATACATAAATGTAAATGAAGGCCAAGTTCGTTACAAGAAAAGTTAGAAGTGAGACAACAGAATCCGAAAATAACTGTTTACAATAAATTACCAAAATCGATTAGCAGGGATAACTCAAAAACAACCTCTCAGATGTTGAATTGCTGACAATTTTATATGAGACCATAGGCGAAGCACTAGGTTTTGAATAAAAGAATTATCAAAATCGGTCTATCCAGTACGAAGTTATGAGTCAACACGCATAAGACACTGACCAAGAGATACTGTCAGACTATCCGTCACAAGGCTTCAAAGGAAAGAGCATCAAAAACATCTGTTTAAAAATTATCTAGTACCCAGAATCAAACCCAAGACCCTCGCTCCACAGACACTATCAATTAACTTACAGTATCTGTCCACCTGTAAATATACTTCCCGTACTCATGTAAATAAATCTTTCTGTCTGTGATTCCAAAATAACCAACTTATCTCAAGTACGTACTACGTAGTCATTTATGCTTACGCTAGGACGAGTAACCAAACTATCCTTTTAAAATGCCTGACTGTCTTATCGTTTTCACTGAGACTTTCACTTGAAGATAAAGCAATACATATGGACCAGCCACTCTCCGCTAAACATCTTTATTACATATGCTCACAGTTCAATTTAGATTGTAAGTAAAATTTACTTAAGGCATTTTAAAATTCTCGTCGTCAATCTACAATGAACCTTGATAAAAGAAGCGTAAAGGTGGCATTTGGGTTGGCATTAATACAAATTCCATAACGAACTGAGTATAGTTAAGCCGTCTCTTTGCTTCCAGAAACTTGTCTCTTTATCATTCTGTCACCAAAACAGTGGAGAACTATTTGTTTTTAGCCTAAAAGGCTGAAGAAACAGCAGATGAGCCTCCTGGTAACAAAATGGTCTCCGTCGCCTTTAGACAAGAGCAATATCACGAGAATTGCCAATGAACGCCATCCCTAAAGAGTAAAGACGAACTCTTACACCTTTTCAAAAGAACCCCATGTCATTGCGCTACGGAAATTCTTATTTAAAACCAACAACATACATGTAGGGCTAATACAAGCTCATGTAATGCCATAATGTGACGTCACAAATATCAACGGACCCCCCTCTCCAGGGATTCCTTTAGTCCCGTAAAAAACCAAACTCTAAGCCTAACAAAATTACCTGTCTGCTTAAGTAACGTCGTCATGTAGATTCAGGAGGGATAGGTTATAGAAACAACTAGTTTCCCGCCCGCGGCTTCACCCGCGTGGAATTCGTTTTATTTACATATATCGCGAGACGGGATTTTTCATACAAACTTTCATCTCTTATTTCAAGCCTTTAGGGGTTGATTATTGAAAAATAGTAGCCTATGTGTGACCCTGGGTCTTCAACTATTTTCATTCCGAATTTCATCCAAATCGGACCGGTGGTTTAGCCGTGAAAACGTCACAGACAGACAGACCTTTACATTTATAATATTAGTATGGATGCATAAACAACTACACATACTTTACAGCTATCTAAGTATTTAATTTTCATCTTGACGTCAGTATTACGTCGAGTACAACAAAAACCATTCACCGTGGCCCGTGATCTTACTTCTACAACGTAAATAACTTAATGAGGCGAAGTTCAGTTAAATTTAACTCTATTCATGTAGCTACTAGTATTTATTACCCTCCTTCGCTTTTGTAACATTTTCGTTTGACTCAAGTATGTTTAGAACTAGGTTATTTAACAAGAGATATCTTATTTGTAAATCGATGTAAATTAAAGAAAGAAAGAAAAACTACGTGTTAAAAAAACTTTATTGTTTCTAACTTTAAAATCCAATTGTGTATCTTGAAAACATACGGGGGCATAAACGCTCAAACAGACGAACAAACAAAAAAATATAGCATCTTTTGCGTCAATACGAAGTACGTACCTCAAAGTCAAACCCAACATAACTCTTTGATGGTAGAACTGATAGCGTTTTTCAGTCGGCAACGAGTTGACGACGTCTTGGCTATCTGACCTCCATGACCAACGATGATCACTTACCATCAGGCTTATAAACATTTTCAAAAAGATTACGAGTATATTAAAGCCACAACGTATTTTTGCAGATACTTAATTCACAGTCAGTTCAAAATCCGGTTCAATAATATGACCACCACACTTAACAGGCACTATTTACACAGACATACAAAATTGTGTATGTATGTATATTTGTGTAATACCCATGTACAAGGTGTAGTCAAGAACACAAGTAGATGTGTATTGTCAGCAAAAAATCAACAATAGCTTGGTATTGGATTTTTCGCAGTACCGTATGATTTTTAAGACACTATATAAAAAGAAGTCGAGAGTTTGTTTTTGTGTAATATAAAATTTTAAAGCGTTGAAAATATTAATTTTTCACTTGAAAATTTAGTTCTTATGACGTCATTTTTAACCCCCGATGCAAACAGACGGTTATTATAAATTTGACCGGTCTGTCTGTCACTCTGTCTGTGGCACCGTAGCTCTTGAATGAATGAACCGATGAGTGTGTTTTTTTAATCGAATGCGAAAGCCTTGGGCATCGTGTTAGTTCTTAGCTATGTTTGTTAGAATTAGGTCCAGCAGTTTGAAGAGTTTCAGCTATTTTCCAAAATGATGGGAGGCACTTTTGGCATAAAATTCATCAAGGCGTTTTACATTTTTTAATCTACAGTATCCACTTTTATAAGTATATTTTATTTTATAAGTATAGACGTCCCAGTAGCTTATTTGGCCTCTGCGTACCGAAGTTCCCCAGTTCGATTCCGTACGGTAACCATTGCACCAAACGGATAAACTCTCAATTTTCAACCTTGTACCGACATCCGACACTACAGGGCAATACAAAGTCATGAACGAAATGCCTCATCACATGTTGGATTGGCATCGTTCATGTAACTCTATACCGGTTTCATATCAGTGTACGGTTAGCAGAAAAATCTATTTATTTAAATTAGTTAAACAAATTTTATATAGTACCTAATATAAACTAACTATGACTATGTTTCTAAAAGAATTTTTTACCAGTCAAACTGTAGTATAAGCTGTTAATGAATTAATGTTACAAATACAGTATGACATATCACCAGAAACAAAATATCAAAAAACCCCAATATCGTCATCAGAAATTGTTAAGATAAGTTGTTCTTTCAGTTTCATTGCAGTTAAATCATAATTATTTTGAAATAAAATTTTATCATGCTTTTTCCTACTTAATAATGTAATATTTTTATATTTTCACAGAAACGCTTCAACTTGAACACCGTTTAATAAAATTGAAGGTAAAAATTAAATTGAAAATATTTTACAGTTCATTCCTCAATTTGGTGTTGGCCAAACTTAAGTTAGATAAATGGTAAAACATAACAAGTTGCACTAACAAACTTGCAAGGAATTTATATTAAAAAATTATATCCTGATTTAAAAAAAAAACTTCGCTTTCAACACAAAAATGGCGATTTTTTTTTTACTGTCTACTCTTTTTTAGTTTTAGAGACAACGAATCTTATTTGCTAACCATACCGATATAGCTGCTATGGCACAAGGAAAAATTTATTTGCAACATTGCATAGCACCTCTACAAGAGACACGTATATTAATAGCGTATATATTTACATATTTGTATTTGTACAACATAATTCACAATCGAGGCCAAATCTGGACTTAAAATATTATTGATGTATTTCATTAAGATAGGCTTTCTTAACGCCATTGTAAATTTTGATAAATTAAAATAATTTATGAATTACATTTCACTTACATAAATTACAATAATCTACGTTTGCGTATTTGTATGAAATAATTAAAAAAAACGTGTATCTATAAGCGATAAAATAAAATATGTACCTATTATATTTAGTTTAAGTCGGTTTTAACATAAGCTTACATAAAGGAGGTGGAAAAACGCAAATTAAAAAATTTAGTTTGTGTTTTTCTACTACTCCATCCATACACATAAGCATGTTTTTGACACATTTGACATGCTGTGATTTGTGAGCTTGTGGCACAAACTTTAACAGATTTTTAATGACGAACGAATTTTCAATGCAAACGGGCCTTTTGTTAATTGTTACTTAATTTATTAATCAATTCATCTTGGATCAACAGTGTTTGATTTTAAGTCACCTATCTACATACTTACGTACAAATAAAAATTGTTTTATAAGAATATAACATAAAAATACACAGGCGAAATATGTTTGAATCGGTTCAAATAAATAACTCTATTTAACAACACTCAGTCGTAAGATGATTACAGTAGATTCTGAAATTATTTACGATTACCATTACGTAGAAAGGATTACTTTATCTACAACGTACAACGTAAATATTATACCTACTCCAGTCGGCACTCATTTTCATTTTAAAACAACGCCCATGGAAAACAAACCCAAACCCCACGCCACAGATAAACAATTCAATCACTAACACTTTTCACGAGAACACATTAACGTTATCTGTGCATTAAAAATAAAAAAAACATTTGCCTCCAAAACATACGTCACTCGACGTTTTTAAAGATGGAATAATTTATTAGTTATTTTATTACACACACAGCCGTCCGTTTAAAGGCGCGAAGCACAGTGCCACAGACTATCTATTAGAAGGATATTTCCCGCCATTAATAAGTAGGGCTGTCAACCGTAATTACTTGAACATAACTGTAAATGTGGTCGGATTTTTTTTAATGCGAATTATCGAAATATAACAAAACGAACCGTACGGTGACAAGTGGTCGGCGTTGTTGACAGATATCAGAGAAGATGAAAAGAAAAATAAGAGACAAGATGAAAAGAACTTGAGCAAAAATTCTCAGAGTGTTTCTTTGCATATACATATTAAGCCTACATTAAAAAAATGTGGTCAAGTCGTATTGAAGACCACAAGGAGCCAAGAAAACTCCTGAACTTGGATTTTCCGCAAGCTACACTATAGCACAGTAAAGAAGTATAATGCAGACCAATGTTCCATCCCTACCGTGCGACAAGAAACAAAGTTACAATATCCTCTAAAAGAGCAAAATTAAGAGTAAATTATGTATTAATAAAACGTATAAAACGAAGTTCCGATCATCAGTAATTGTTAGTATCGTAAAATACAATGTTAAACCGCTGTCAACCCTACGACGACGTTTTGTTTATATGACTCATACTAACTGATACGAACGCGTCGACTACACGAATTTGTGCACGATATAATAATCGCCGTTTAAGGTATGATTTAGTGTTAACTTCACGTAGACCTGTCGATCTGTCCTTCTGTTACATACCCATTAGTATACAGTGTGTCCGGCTTCGGTCTGTACAAACTTTTAGGGCGTATAGTTCCAAAATTACTATTTTGTCCCTTTCTTACCTCAACAATACCCAAAATGTCATTTTTTAACCTGATTCCATATGGAATTCGGAGCTCGGTCATAAATCACCTTAGAGAGCGTTATGTTCATGCAACGATATCTCGGTAACCCATGGAGTTAGAATTGCGCTTGTGGTATCGTTAATTAGGTAATCTTAACATCTGTTAGACGAGTTAATAAAAAGTAATGATGATCGGGGTGATTTTCTGCAAAAACTTCAAAAAATAAAAAAAACTATGTAATTTTCATCAAAAATTTTACATTTAATTTATTATTTTAATATGTAGAAGCAAGTTTTTGAATTATTTTATCTGTTAAACCGATGGCCCCTACTAGTGAGTAATAATTAATTCAGTTTTGAAGAAGATTGAACATAAACTTTTTAAGTTATAGTACTTTTACTGTGCATGGTCCAAAAAAATTTATTAAAAAATTAAAATGGCTGTAGATCGAGGGGAGTCGGGTTTAGACCTAGTATGTAGAAGAATTTTATTCATAAAATAACTCATACTACACGCCCTAAAAGTTTGTACAGACCGAAGCCGAACACACTGTATATTTATGGGTTAAGAACAATTAATATAGAAAAATAATAAGTGCTGTCTCTAAACAGTGGTCGATACATAAATCATTTCTGTCCTTCTTCGATCGGATAAAAATTACATTTTTTTCTGAACTATTTATTTGCAGCACTAATTACAATTACTCATAGTTCGCATAATGAGCAAACCTTTTCCGTGTACACAAAAGCAATAACTAAACAATGCAGTTACAAATTATAATGTAATGCAATACATGCTCACATCACTAGCATTACTTTTACAATTATCCACACTAATTTTGTTCTTATCGAAAGGCAATTTCATCTAATAGCTATCTATGTTAGCTATAGCCAAGAAGCGCGCAACTAATACGGTAACTGGAATGCATCTGCATCGTAACAGGTTATAATATGTAATAGCTTCTAAGCCTCGGAATCTGTACATGATATTATCCCACTTGGTTGGCGTGTGTAATCCAAAGGGTCTTGAACTCTAGAATATAAAGTATCCGTAACTTTATTATTATAAACAAAACTACATCCATCTTAATTTTAACTTTATCCATCCAAATTTAGCCATCTAAATTTATGTCTCTGGGATCATGTACCTATATTGGGCATACACATTTAAAACATCACAAAACATTCACTGGGAAGCAAACATTTATAATGTGACACAACTTTGAATCGAACCGAAACGCTTATCAGACTCAGAGCATCCACTGGATCATAGGATCTTAAAAGGAACAGTTTCAAATGAATATAAAAGATTTATGTCTTTTACTTTGCCACGACGAGACATTCCAAATACTTCCTGAGTGGAAGTATGTTTTTATTGCTGTAACTACAATCAGTAGTTGTAAAATGACTTAACCGTTGTCCGTTCCTCAAAACTGCATTGTTCAGCGCGCGGTACCTTCCTATGCGGCAAGGTGCGCAAGAATAATCGGTAATTAAAAGCACGCCATTTTGTGCAATGAGTAAATAATAGATCATAAAAAGTTAACTAATTGTAAGTGAGCAATGCGGAATTCCTTTTAAATAATCATCATTTTACACGATTCATTAAAAGTAACAAAATAATCTTGCATCAAGCTTGCAAATCAATTAAGTAAAGGCGACACAAATATGTACGCTTATGTCTATTTAAAAATATCAACACAAAACTACACAGCTGTACCAAAGTTATGTACCATAGAACGGCATATAGGTAGCAGCATTGCAGACCGACCGAAACCGTTCTTTGCTATTATCAGTTCCATGGTGTTTAAATAAGGTCTCCATAGTGCGTACAACGAGATAATGAACGTAATAATTATTTTCTCACGGTCAAGATAACAGATAGTGTCTGGCGGTGGCCCACAGCTGTTGCGCGGAGCGGGGGCCGCAGTCAGCGTCGCGACGCGAATCTCGCGATTCCCGAACACACCTCGGTCGACGGGACGGCGACTCGCCGGCTACATCCGTACCGCAATCGAATTATTATGCTATACCTTTCAAACCCGCCGCAAGTTCAATGGAACGGATGCGGCTGAAGCGATACGCACGGTCGATAAATCAGACCAACTATCACTATCTAAGACGCATGTATGTAGTATCACTAGATCGATGTTCATAGACACTTTTAAACCGAAGCGCGGGCGCGTTCCACTTAATTGTGATGGGCGAGGAGCAGCGAACAGTACTCTATATCGATAGGTGCAGCGTTGCACCGGAATCCTCTATGTTTAGCGCAGCTCGTAGGTACCGCGGTATCGATCGTCGAAAGGGTGAGCTGAGAGAGAGGCACGCGTGTCGCGTGGCTACCGGCGCAACCGGCACTGGCTGGCGTACGGAGCCGCCGCGCATGCGCCGTCCGCGGCCGCCCGTCACTGCCGCACCACTCACGCCCGGTGTCCACCCGCTGCGACATTACGCTTATCTGCTGTACCCCTATTTAATTTATTTAGCATCTTGCGGATATCATGCTGCCATGCCTACGCGTGTGACGATATCAAGGCATAGATAGACAACACATTTATAATCAGTAATTTTACAATTAAGAACTATACAACAATAATTGGCATTACGAAACAATTTACTACACGCAAATAGGTAACGACTTCACAAAATTTACTAATTCAACTAAATGTAACTGATGAGCAGAACTGGAAAAATTCCATAGAAACATCAAAGAGGCTATTCTAGAAGGTAAGGAAAGAAAATTAACTAATGCACGTCCAAATACGTGAAAGTAAGATAATGAAACAATGACGCACAAAGTCAGACGCACACATTGCAGAATATGATGTACTAACACAGAAGACAACACGAACGCAGAGGGTGTGACATGTAATTTACGACATTTTTTAGATTTATTTTCACTTTCCACCGAAACAAAAATCCCATGACTTCCAAAAATAAAATGGATTGCAGCAATGTCCTTTCTCTACGAACTGTATAAATAACCAAGAAAATGAGTAGCATTACTTTAAAAATTAATTAATAATATCACACACTGAAAATTATATTATGCTTAAACAGATTTAAAGTTTCAGGAAATCTTAAAACACGAACAATAATTAATTACTTATCAGTGGTATTACGACGAACAGGTAATCATCATAGTGATACATATCATCTACCTAGATGTCGACTTCCAGACAATGATAACCCTTTATCAGATCATGTCAATGATACTAATTCTGGATTCAAAAAACCTCCTGGTAATCGTAAAATTAACATGCACTAGCCACTAAGTACCTAATTGCATTTGTAGACACTTGAAAGTCATGATCATGACATACTTACTAATAATGATTTACACGTGACCTGTACCATATTATCATCATTCTCTACATACATAAATCAGTAAATTAAAATTTCATTTTATTATTTAAATTTTAACATGCATTTCTTATGTTATCGACCAACGTATACATATACTTTTTATGCTGTATATATTACATAAATAGCTGTGCCCGCGGCTCCGCTCGCATGGAACCCGGTGTATCACAAAGTTTTTCCTGAGTGAAGGTGCGGTTCCACTGAGGCGGAGCGGAGCGGAGCTGTGCGCGGTTCACCAATCACATGGCTTGAAATCCCCGCTCATTGTGCCTCGTGTGGATTTCAAGCCATGTGATTGGTGAATCGCACACAGCTCCGCCTCAGTGGAACCGCACCCTAACTCTTGATCATGTACCCAATAATTATTACGTCCTGACGTTGTCAAGTTGAGTACTACTACTCAACACATGAAATACCACGATGTCAATCGCTATCTCCCACGCTATATCATTCATCTAGCATTTACTTAAAAAAAACATTAAGAAACTTGATATTGGTTTTAACAGCTTGTAACAGGCAGTGGTAGTCAACATCGCAGTATTAAAATTACAAAACAATTTAACATTATACCGTTCATAATTCCAAGGTAAAACGAAAAATACTTAACAGATCAAACAATACGGTAATTCATTCCATTTTAATGCCGATGTAAAAGGTATTTACTGGCGAAGTAGCCCCACCCTGTAAATGTAAACCAAAGGCAATGTCTAATAGTTTTACTCCATTGTACAAGGCCAATAATGGGGAGCCCGTAAAGAATTATCGGCAACTAGTCAATCTGATCGTACTCGGATATTGACACAATGAATAAGTAACCATAGATTTTAGTATTTAAATTAACAACTTTAATGTTGGAAAGATATTATCTGTGCGTATTACCATTAGTCTGTGTACTGAATTAGTGTCTACTATGTAGGTAATCATTACCTGGTAATGCCATCGCGTTTGGTGCATTAACATCACTAGATGTTTCTGTGTCTTCATTATTATTTCTATTGTGTAACTTTGTAGATGTCCTTAAACCCTTTCAATAACTACTCCTCAACATATTCCACTCCAATTATCATCAGGTAGCATTGCGATCAAGCATTAGCCTGTTTCATGATACAACATCTTCTATAGCGACAATATTTAATATCAATCCCTCCGCACCGATTTCTCAATAGTAATAAGAACTTACATATTTACAAAACCTTGATTTTACCGCTTGCACTTGATTGAAAAAGCTTCCTTGTTAATATTGAAGCGACTCAAACATAAAACAATCCACAATAACCCCCAATCAAAATCCAGTTCGGACCTCAAAGGGGCCTTGTTAGACAATAACTTTACCCGTACTCCAATTTAAAATTGTAAATCGATATAATTATCAGCGGTCTCGAATCGGCCTGACCGGCTACACCTCATTTAGTGTCCAGCACAAAGCGTCCACCGTCGACCGTCGACCGTCCACTGTCGAGATGTTATCGGCCGGTGTATGATAAACTCCCGAGCGGTGCGGCTCGCTGCGGCATGCGGCATGCGACACTTGCGGCATACGGGAACCGCGGCATTCGGGGCTCGAGGCGTTCGGAATATGCGGCATACGGGAATTGCGACATACGGGATTAACGAAATACGGCGTTTAAGATATGTGATACTTACAACTATACTTTTTAACCCCTACCGAAAATCAAAACCAAAAAAGTGTGTTTTTAATTTAGGTTTGAGGTGTGTCCCCCACACATAGACCGAATTAGATGCTGTTTTTTTGTTTGAAATCTGACAAGATGATAGTTTCAATTATAATTAATGAAGATCTGTTCAGATGTTTGATAATCAGCTCACTTGTGGATTTTTGAGTCAGATGATTTTCAGTTGTAAACACATGCGTTGATGAATTTAGTAACACTTTCTATATTAAAGCTATAAAAACTCAACAATATATTATTATCATCTATCAAGCGGAAAAGCCATTGACGCTCTTCTTTCTTAACATCAACTATTGCCAAAGTTAATCGCTCACACTGTGTTTCAAAAAGTGTCATGTCTACAATTTACGTGATGTGTATTTCGCAGGAGATATTACGTAATACCGCAGTAGAGGTAGGAGGGAGCAAATGATGCAGCGTTTGATACGGCTGTCAAATCGAAGTGTAGTGGGCCGGCGTCGGATCCCGGCTGTTGGTAATGCGACAACTCACGCCAAGACGCAAATTATGACCAGCAAATTATGACTTTGGAGTTGTAGGTATAGGACTTCTGGACGGCTGTGTATCTAAGCGCTTAATGCATAAAAATACTGAAATATTTGAAAAAGGCTAAATATTTGTTGGAAAAAGTTAGCGCAGAAGTTTATAGCTTTCTGTTGACCGACATAACATCAGTAGTAGTGATGTAACGAATATTCGCATTCGCATTCGCGAGTATTCGCATGTTTTTTGAATATTCGCATTCGCATTCGCAAATTTTATGCGAATGTTTTGCGAATATTTAGACCAGAATAAATTATTAAAAAATATGTAAAAAGCCAGTCATTTATTTATTTATCCAGACAAATAAATTCACCTTCAACCATATTTCGAAATTCACTTGTCGATGTCTACATGCAGACAAGATTAGTAGACCAGTGCCGATAGCTTTTGAAACGAAAAAAATAGTAACAGGATGAAACCCATTGGGAAACGAAGAAAATCTGAGGATGGTAAGAGGTTGAAGGGGGTTTTAGGGGCAAAAAGCGGTTTTTCGCAATTTCCGGAAGTCCTATGAAAAAAATGGCAAAGTTTTAGGTAACAAAAATATCTACATTATTTGTGAATCCACAGTTGTTTCACATAAAGTCAAAATTGTGCGAAAAATTCAAATAACTGATTTTTATGGTTTTTGTATTTTAATTTTCTACAAAAATATGTTGTTTTCACGAAATTTAGTGAAATTTAACCTTTTTATATCCCAAACACTGATTTTTTATTAATTTGAAAACATTTAATTTTCCCCCCTTTTTTATTTGTATTGCGAAAAAAGCACCCCAATTTTTATTCGAAAAATCTCATATTAAAAATCTAAAATTTCACAAAAAACCGGACGACTTCAATTTCGAGAAATGAGATGTTTATAGAAATACAATTTACTTACTTGAAAAACATAAAATTCCATGTTACATTGATAAACTAAAAAATTGCAAATCGAACCTAAAGGTAAGTTTTCAACAAATTTCGCGAAAATAATATGTTTTTTTGTACAAGATAAAAATGAAATTCAAAAACTCAGTAATTTGAATCTTTTGCCGTAACTTTGAAGTTATGTGAAAAAAGTGTGGATACCTACAAAAGTTGTAGATCTTGTTACCTAAAGCTTTGCCATTTTACTTTTTTCCATTAGACTTGTATTTTTTTAACCCTTAAAAACCCTCCTCAACCTCTTCCTGACCTCAGATCGCCCGTAAATTATTTTCCCTTTTTTGTTATATGTATTTTGTTCCTTTTCCAATGGGTTTCATAATTTCATTTTTTTCTATTTCTAACCAATTTCAATGGCTTCGGCAATGGTTTTACGGGTATTACGTTTGGCAATAGGGAGATCTCCCACGCATAGAAAATTGAGTTAAAATTAAAAAAAAATTAAATATTCGCATTCGCATTCGCATTCGCGAATGTTCAAAAAATGACATTCGTTACATCACTAATCGGTAGCACCTCAGGTAATACTGCGTACTGCCTACTACGATTATAACTATGTATGTATGTCTCTCTAGGAATCTTATGCTCAAAGTATATTATGATGAGGTGAGGATGACTATCCATAATTTGGTATTGTTTTACACTCACTTTCCCCACTAAGAAATAACCAAGAAAATATTTGATTACTCCTGATCTACTCTCTACAGACACATAGCTGCGGTTGGTAAGAAATAAGTATTCAGGTGATCATATGAAAACATCAGGTAGCTACCATGCAGATTTTAAAATACAACGTTTTAAAATGACGTATTTTATCACACATTATAATGTACCTATGTACCTACATAAAAAAAACGTTAAGTAAAAAAGTATGTTTATAATTTAATCAAGGCCTTATACCTAAGCGAGGAAAACATTTTTTTGAAACGTAAATTTTATTGCAGTTGCATCACACATTGCATCTGATTTCAAAAAACAGTACAATACCTAATAAAGGATTTATGTACTTACGGTATGTTAAAATGCTGTTGTAATAGTCTAACTACATTATATTGCACCCGTAAACCGATCCAAGAACAACCGTATCGCAATTTAAACGAATGAGTAATTTACCTTATACATAGAGTGGGTTTCCGTGCAACGTGTAAAGGCCTAATGTAGGATTTGTAACTATCAAGCGCTAGACAGCGCTTGTAAGCGGTATGTAGCGACGCAGCGATCCAATATTCCCATTAGAGAGTACGTAAATGAATAATTTAGTGCGCTAACAGTTTCTTAGCTCGCGTCTCATTAGGTAACGTGCGGGTGTTGTGGACCGTACAAAATAGAATATCAAGTGTTTTGTAACGTGAAAGGGAAATTCTTGTAGGACCCTCGGGAGAGGGACGTTGAGGAATTTATGTATATCAGTACTAAATTGTATCGTGTGTAGCTGTATAACGTATGAAAATATATGTAGGTATATGAAACAGTTAGATAGATCCTTTATGCAAAGAAGTTTTTATATTCTAAAATCGACCATCTTTATAATGTTTTTAAATCAACAAAATTGGATGGGTCAGAATGGTCGACTATATGTAGATTACCCTATGTCTGTGACGTTTTCACGGCTAAACCACCGGTCCGATTTGGATGAAATTCGGAATGAAAATAGTTGAAGACCCAGA
>DWJQ01000570.1:0-13684 GCA_018248915.1 Hesperia meskei straton | reverse complement strand
TGTATCTTTTCGTGTAGAAAATAAAGTTCTATTTTGAGCCGCTCTTTGAAAGACTGCGCGCAGCGTCGCGTCTCGGTCTGAGCTGACCCTTAATTATATTAAGTGATTATAATTATAAGCTATAACAATTATTTTACTTTTTTTGTATATTTACGCATAATTAATGGAACTACGGGTTTATGGCTAATTGAGAAATTTCATATTCGGTTTACTTTCAAATGTTTATTCTACGGCTCGATCACCTTAAATAGTTAACAACAATATACAATATCGATTTAATTGTAACAACGACGTAATAACATAACAGTTAAAACACCATTATTTTCCTGTGGTGTGGCAGCATTGAATTAAAACATAAAGATAATATTTTTTATGATCTATGTCATTTCAGGGCTACCATACCAGCATTGGGACTATAATCGCCATTTTGAAAGGTCTTTAAAAGTCATTAATATTTCCCGCGTTTTTTCGTCAATTTTATATTTTTATTCCTGTAAAATAGATATTGTCAAATTATTTATTGTTACTACTTGTGTCACCAAATTATTCAATTAATTTAACAAACAGACTTATGTTGAAGAAAAACTGTGACGGTTTTTCATTAGTTGTATTGAATAAATCTTTATATTATAATTGAATGTTGCCACACCAATCAGGACGCTTTTGATGATCTGTAAGCATTTTCTACAGTATTTTTTTAAATAAATTATATTAGTCAAAATTTAATTAGTACTATCTTGAATCCCAAAGACTATCACCGAAATCACTTCATTCGGTAACTAGTCAGAAATATGTAGATCTATATTCCAAATATAGACGTATCACGTAGAAACAAAATCTAAATGATCGCTGCATTTTGACCGTTTAACAAGTAATAACACATGATAAAACTAAAAAGATAAGCTTTGGCAGCACTTTTTCGAAAAAGGCGAAACGACTGTAAAGGAATAATAACCCTTGCCTATTGCTAAAAAACTCGAAAAATATCTCATATATTTTTTGTCGTACATATCACCTTCTTCTATTAATATTTGAAATTTTTTATAACTCAGCAATTTAACTACTCAAGTAGATGCAATGCCCAATTTAACTGAATCTCTTTCAACAATAACCGAACAAATCCATTCACTTCGACTCAATGATAAAAGCCTAGTTATTTTCATATCAAAACAAGCGCTGCCGTGAACAGTAAGCTCAAACGGAACTACAATAAGATTGACAGTGAGGTTAAAAAATATATGATAAACACGGTAAGAAAGGGTCTTATTATTAAAAGGCTCTCATCTAAAGTAACTATTATGCATCGAATCATTGGAGTACATATGAGCAAATCAATATGTATTGTATTGTATATGTACAAACCAATACAAATCAAACCAGATGCAAATGCTTACAGATCAATATGAATATGTGTCTTAGACACATACAGATACATATTCGTATTACATTAAAACTGACGAGAAAGCGGATAATATTATTATGTATAACATTTATTTAGAAAAGCGAACAATTGATTGCTTTCGTTTATTAGACAACCTTTAAACATTTATTATTTGAATAATACTAATCTATCAACAGTAACTTTTGGTCGATCACGTTGGCAACACTGAATGCGAGCACAGACAATAAACATGGCGCAAAACTGGGCTGACAGTTACTAATTTATTTTTTATCTGTTAATGTCAAAGTATTTGACGTCTGTTTTAATCATGTAATTTACTCATTGTCTGTATAGCTATAACGGTTTAAAGAATTTGCTATTGATTCAAATCGTTCATGAGTTTACGTAACCCTAATATAATTCAAATTTGTACTTCGCGAAATCATTAATACTATCAACCGCGTAAGTTTTGTTCTTCTTAGACATTTATACAAAAGGGAAATTTTATGTTAACTATTGTATATGATGTGTTGCCATATCAAGTTAGCAAGTTTGCCTTCTTAAGTTTTTTTTTATATTTAGGTCCAATTGTTGACAAAATATTATAATGTATACGCAAAATGTTAACATTTCTAAGTTATTATACATTAGCTGAGTTTTTCCTGTTGTGAGAACCGAATTTATATTTGTATTTGGATATTATATACTGATTACAAAGGATGACAACTGCCATATGAAGACAAACTTTCCTTTTAAAACAAGGAATGATCTAAACACATGTGCATTCAGTCGTATTATTTATAAGTTCTAGGTTATTTTATAGATGTTTGCATAAAACTTTCAAAGTTAACAAAATAAATTGGAATTATCAACATTATTCAAAACGGAAAAATAGACATTTCTCTTTATGTTAATTTAATAATGTTACAAAAACGTTGCACTCAAGTGGCAACTTTTTAAAACGGGGACTAGAAAAAATAGAGAATGAAGTATTTAAAAACGAGTGTCAAAAATTTTATTCTAATAAAATATTCGTATATCCATGCGTGCAAAATCTACAAAATAACCTGCAAAAATATTATGTTTTAAAAATTACCTACGTACTACGTTTACCTAAAAACAAATTTACTTTAATTTTAACAATTACATGGGCCCGTTGTTTTGGCAAATGCTATTCACATACCACTCAGGATTTTTATAAAAAATCGATTTATATCGATGTACTTATATTTACATCAACTGTGGTAAGTGTATAATTAAATTTATGCGATGGCAACACACACAACTAGCGAAAAGAGCATTTTTCAGCCAAATTACGACCCAACAATGAAGATTTATTGCTATCAACTTCAACGAGAATAGATCACAAATACAATGGAGCTAGGTAATTTTGCTGTCCTTAAAATGGAAGCACCCAATTTTGTGTTTATAATTATTTTATATGATACATCATAATAAAAGAAGTAAGCGTATTGCATTACTTCAGAAACATTTGATCAAACTGTTGATTACGTTTTGACTATTAATAATTAGCAACCAGATGTTTCGTACCTTAGTAATAGATCTAATGTCATCTATTTTATGTTTGCTTGATTCAGAAGAATTAAAGATAATAGAAGTACGTTCGCTTAATATTTTTTGATATTACTTCTTTTATTTCGATGACAGGCATTAAAAAGAATAGTGACAGTCGACATACATAGGGATTTGAAATAAATTATTGATAAAATTCAGTGTTTTTGTCAAATATTATGACATCAAACCAACAACTTCAATTTAATAAAATTACTGTTTCAAACTTCACCACGAAGAAACTGTAATACTTCGATATTTTTATGGCAACACTACAAAATGTCACTGTCACTATCTTTTTCTCAAGATTATTGCGATTATACAGATTCACTAAAATATTAATTTATCTAAAAAGCCTAGCGTCGAAACGTTCGTAAAACATTTAAGCATTCGAGTATATTATAACGCATTTTTATATCATTTGTAATCGTATTCCACTCTTTCTTTCAAGTGCAACTATATAATAAAACCCACCATGAAGCAGCGTCCAAAAAAAAAATAGGCGTTATTAAATACGACAGCATAATACATAGTTATAATCTATACCAATTCGGTGTTATTTGTTCTACATGTTAGTGAGTGATGGATAATGTGTCATTTGCAATATTGCAAAATATGAGCGTGTTTTTAGTATAAAGCCTCTGGCACCACAAATTACAACAACAACAATTACCACTATCTTCATTCTTAATTGTTGTGATTATTCCAACAACAGTTAAAAGAATGATAATTGTTGTTGTCGTATTTGGTGATAAAATAGTTTTTATTCTATAAATATTTACCTTCATTTTGTGCAATTTACCAGGTTTATCAGTGCAAGTATAATTATAAATGACAACGCGATTAATTTTAAAGATGCGAATAAATTTTAACACTTTGTCAATTAACTTCTGAGGTTTTGCTTTATGCTTAACATTTTCACAATATTTCCATTCCATTTTCTTTGTGTAAAATTCGCCCGCCCAGTTTAAGCACATAATGAATGTAGATAATTACCAAGAAGGCATGTTAAATTTTAAATATTAAATAAAGCACTCCACTCCACTATCGACAGTTAGAATGTTGACCATTTTTGGGAAAATGTCAAAAAACAATCATTAGTCGGCATTTAACTTTAAAATTAGTTCTAAATTCCATAATAACGTCACATGGCATACAAGCAAACTGGAAAGTTTGACAAATAATGTTTCAGTACAGCGTCATTGGTGACTATGAAATACTTAAAAATAGACTATTATATATTTTTTGTCATAGTTACAATATTTTTATTGGTGTAGTCAACATTCCAATTTAACTAAACTATTAAAAATTACCAAGCGATTGTAAGTGTAGCGTGTAATCAGATGTGGGCAAAATGTAATCAATCATTATTCACAAATTACAATCATGAAGGACGTAAATATCCCCGGGAACGCCTTTCGAGAAAAGGTTGTTCCAAGATGTAACCCTTATACATAATCATGATTAGGGAACATACCCATACTCCATGAAAGGTGAAGAGTCAACCTAAAACCCCTCCCGTTTTAGGTTTTTGTCACGTAGTCTATTTGCTTTTGAAACCTCGCGCTTTCTCGAGCTATCAATTATTTTTTTATAACCACGTGAACACTCGAGGGGGTGGGGAGTCTTGGCAAATACTTGGCCAAAAAATCTGTCACGTATTATGGCTATACATAATCATAATCTGCATCAAGATTCCATTTCACCCATCTCCGCGAGTAACTTAAACTTACCACTCCGGTGGTGAGCTATGCTTAACGACAGTACGGGGTGTTACCACTCCGGTGAGCTATGCTTGACGGTAGAGCGACTTACCACTTCGCTGGTGAGCTATGCTTGTGGAGCGACTTACCACTTCGCTGGTGAGGCAGTTGATGGCGGTGGCGCGCGGCGGCGGCGCGGGGCGCGGCGAACGGCGGCCCTCGCTCGGCGTGGCGCCGCGGGCGGGAGTTATGGGGTAGCCTGCGGTGGATGAAAAGTTTATGAATGATGACTGTATTTGTGACATTGTACACGGTGACGTCACGAGGCGTGGATCACGGTATCGAAATTTTCTACAGAGTCCGCATATACACACCTATATTTGTTCCAACGGTCAGTTAGTTACAGCTCGCTAATACAGTACAGTACTGATTAGTACAACCGTTTAACTAGTGGAAATTTCTTGTCTCAGTAGTTCAACTACTTTTATACTTTTGAAAGTTGAACTAGTGGGAATAGATAGTTGGACTACCGACTTTTCACACACGTAACTCGCACGGTGTCGTCCGTCACGAAGTCTGAATTATGCTATTAAAGGTTTCTTCATCGCTCACAAACATACAAGTTCCGACAAGCAAGTGCATATCGTTTTGCCTAGCGGAATATTTTCCTTTGCGAAACAATCAATCAATCAATGTCAATCCCCACTAGAACCAAAATTATCTGTGTTCACAGTTCAATTTATCTTGTAAGCAAAACTTGCGTCATTTTAACTTCTTACCGTCAACTTGCAATGCACCTTAAACATAAATAAGCAGACACCTGACATTTGGTTGTTTACCTTGTTCACTGCTACTGGACTCGGTGAAGCTGGGGGTGCCTTCCGTCCACGTTGGCGTCGAGCCTTCCACTGATGCCGGCGGGGTCCAACATACACTGCAAACATATGACATTACACTTACAAAGATATTGACGGAGGGTAACATAAAAACATGTTCACACTGACGACCCGAATGGCACACTTACACAAGAAAAGGAGGAAAAAGTGACACAATGTAATACTGTATCTTGTTTTGCTTTGCGTGGCGGTATTCCCAAGGAGAGTTAGGTACTTGCCTAAATAAACGTCAGGTGATCGTTGAATTTGTCCGTGTACCGCATAATATTGTACTTTGTCGTGCTATCTCATTCTCATCAGATGACTACATCCTACTGTCTACGACAAAAACCTTATCTAGCCTCATTACTCCTTGCGGTGCTCAAAGCGGCGGGCGTGAGCGCGTGCGACGACGCACTCGACGTGGTCATGACGCTAGCCGCACTCGGCGCCGCGCCGTCGGCCCGACGCGCTCGACGACATCGTCGTACATTGTCGAGCTATCACATGTTTACCAGATGTCTACAACAAACCCCTTACCTAGCCTCATTAGTCCTTGCGCTGGTCAACGCGGCGGACGTAAGCGCGAACGACGACGCACTCGAAGTCGTCATGACGCTCGCCGCGCTCAACGCGCCGCGCCGACGGCCCAACGCGCTCGAAGACGAGTAGGAGCGGCTGATCAACACGCCATGCTCTATATCCTTCCTTCTACGTCAAAACCCTTACCTAGCCTCATTACTCCTCGCGTTGCTCAACGCGGCGGGCGTAAGCGCGAGCGACGACGCACTCGAAGTCGTCATGACGCTAGCCGCGCTCGACGCGCCGCGCCGACGGCCCGACGCGCTCGACGACGTTGTCGACGACGAGTTGGTGCGGCTCGTCCGCGGCGGCGCATGCTCCTCGAACGGCGGCGGCGGCGTCGAGCAACACGACGGGGCGGCTGACAGACAACTAGCGTTACTACTAGCAGGTGGCTGATTTTGGAACTAATTAGGGTTGCCAACAGAAAGTGTGCTGCGTACAATCGTGGAAGTGGCCGGTGAGACAAAAAATTATCTTTCATTATTTAACACTTAGTTTTCACTACATCATATTCTCAATATTGTAACAAATATAGTTAGGTCTCTGTTATTAATGCCGTCTAATGTCAGCGAAATCTAACAAACAGCTATTTATGATCGTTTGTTTATCTTTTGATTGATGCAACGTGACGGCACAAATATTTTTTTTCTGTCGAAGAAATGTTGGCAACCCTAAAAGTAAGCTTAAGAAGGTAGACAGGAAGGTGTTTTTACAATGACGTAAAAATAGGTTATCTAGAAAAATATGATGGAATTGAAAAAGTCATATAAGAGATCTAGATAACATTTTGGTAAGGGAATTCAGGGATTTTCGTATAACTCAAATTATATTCGGGTCATAGGGTTCAATTTATTACAGGATTATAAATCATATTCCGAGATAATTATGGATCAGGTAACTTAGATATGGGAAAATTGGTACTGGAAAGGACTAATAAGATGATGTATATTGGCATGCCATAGAATGATAGAATCCATTCTACTTTTTAATAAATGAATTAGAATCAACTATGATGAAAAATGTTTTCTACAATGTAACGCATGAATATGACGAAATATATAAATATGGCGGTTTGCATCATACGTTAAAAAAGAAAAGTAATGAAGCAATAATTAAACTGACTGCAGTGATAGTGATAAACCACGAATGATAATCAAAAGAAATAGATGAATGAAACGAAGTTAAAGTCTGAGCTACTAGCGAGATGGTGTTACCAAATGTTACTGTTGAATTTGCTGATGACGAAAAGCTACTTTGAAATTATGTACATAAAAATCAACCCGAGGGACCTGCTTCAAAGGCCACGCAAGCCATTAAAGACATCGAGTTCTAATAACAATCAGGACATTCTACTACGTTTCTACAAAACATGACGCTATTAGTTAGATCACAAAAGAATTAAAAGATATATAAATGAAGGAGATCACATTGTAAGTTACAGTTGAAGACATTATAAACCAATTGAATTTAAATCATGAATGTATAAAGATAATCATTACATTAAAAACAAAAACAGTGGCAGTGTTCAGGCACAAAACACATGCTTATAAGAGAAAAAATAAACATGCGGCATAGGAAAATATTTAAAGCATTCCAAATAAAACATTACAATACATATAAAATGTTATACAACAATAAATTAAATTACAACAACAATTTATATTCCAGACAATAAACCATGCGATCAAGCCATGATATTAAAATATCATGTGTTCCTTTAATTTCGAACCTTAATAACAAAGACCATTATGATATAACATCCACAATAGAAGTCGTCAAATCTTCTACAGTGCTTCTTCTATCTCTTTCCTCATTTGATAAATCTTTCTTCTATCAGATCGTCGTTTAAAACTAGTTCTCTTTTTTCGTCTTGGTACTTTTGCCGGCTCTCGAATTTCAGGTATGACTGGTGCTGAGAATTTTCTTATTTTCTCGTGTACGTTTCCTCTTATCGGATTAGACGGGCTGACCGCTGTTTGTATAACAAAACTAGGCTTGGCAAAGCCATATCTGGGAGGCTGTTCACGGCGATGAACTTGTTCAAATATTTTCTTGGTTTCGGTCACTTGAGTATGCTTCACAGGAGATTTAGGTGATCTCTTACTCTCAATCGAAGATAACGAACTGTTGTCTGTAGCAGGTTCATTAAATATTTGCTTTTGAAACATATCAATTTTCGTTTTCGCCTTTTTGTGGCAAATATTTCTGTCCTCAGTATTTTTAGAATGCTTCTCTGTATACGGTCTGATTTCAATTTTTGGTTTGATCTTCACATCTTTTCGTGTTTTGTCTCGTTTCGATTGATTAAAATTGAGACGTTTTGTCAATCCTGACATAATACCAGACATAGGGTTTGATTCTGATTTCGTAAAACCGGACATCATATTAGATATAGGATTTGATTCTGTTTTTGTAAATCCTGAAATGAAACCCGATATAGTTCTAGGTTCTGGTTTTGTATATTCTGGTACAACATCTGACATAGATCTTAATTCTGATCTTGGCAATACTGTCATGCCTGAATATGGCCTTGTTTCTGGTCTCTTTGGTTTAAACCCTGATATTTTACCAGATGTTAGTTTTGAATCTGGTTGTTCAATAACTTTCCCAACGCCTCTTATCGGCTCATGTTGATATTCCCTTCGTGGAGTCTTTCTTAACGTTTTAGCGGCCATTACTAAATCGGATGATCTGACATTGTGTACACTCCTCTTTTCCGTGGGCAAAGTCATTGAGCTTTGCTCAATATCTCGATAAGACGGAATGTTTTGTGCCCCTAGGCTCATTGAGCGTCTACCAGATACGTACGGTTCTTCCATACTAGGGAATTCGTCCAATCGCCGGAAACCAGAATAAGGTAATGTTTGTGGAACGTTCGATACGACTGGACTGACTGATCGTCTACTGCCAGGGAAGACATCCAATCTTTCAATGGAAAACCTACCAGCAGACAAAGCTATATTACTTGAACCTGGACTCCTGACAAGTCTGTTAGGTGGAAACTGTTGTTGAATGACTCCAATCACTGGGCTAGGTAGATTTGGATTTATATTCCGTATACCTCCGCTGCTGGATCTTCTGCTAGGTGGGTAGGGTTCATTGAACTTTGGAATTTCATCAATTCTCTGGATTGCTGGACTAGGCAAAGATGGAGGTATGACATGAGATCCTGGGCTTTTTGATCGTCTTCTTGGTGCATGTGGAGTTTCAAATTCGTCTTCAATTATTGGAACTGTTGGAACATATAGAGCTGGACTTCTCCTTCCAGACCCTGGACTTCTTGAGACCACACTTGGAGAATACGGTCTTGTTATTTTAGGAATATCATCCAATTTCCGTATCTCGGGACTTGCTAAAGCAGCTACATTCAAGCGTTCACTAGTCGCATAAATTTCCTTTACTTTTATGGTATCTGGGGATAAAGCTCTTGGTGACGGGCTGGTAGCACGTCGAGCCGTTTCAAATTTGTCGCTTTTATATTTATCCTTTGGACTTGGAGAAACACTTATTGTAGACCGTCTGCCAGATGAATTCTTATCAGTGCCAAGTTTTGGGCTTTTCACT
The DNA here is from genome assembly GCA_018248915.1 of Hesperia meskei straton. Lineage (NCBI taxonomy): Eukaryota > Metazoa > Arthropoda > Insecta > Lepidoptera > Hesperiidae > Hesperia > Hesperia meskei. The sequence goes on along the minus strand of DWJQ01000570.1, from coordinate 4,004 downwards.
AGTCTAAGTAATGGACCAAGTAGTGGGCTTTTAGATCGCTTTACTTCTTTAATCTTGGGTTTCACTATATTCTCTTCACTGCTGGACTCTGTAAGGGAGGTATCATCGTAGTCTCCAGTATCTAAATGTTCTCTGACCATCGTATCAATATTGAATTTCGACATCATTGTGCTCTGCGACAATAGCCCCTTCGATGGATGCGATCTCTGAGTAATGCTGTCTCCCTCTTCGACGTAGTCTAAGAAAGAGTTGGACGCAACAAGCTTCTCGATCTTGACAGAGTGATCAGAAATGGAGGGTTGGACACGGCATGCAACAGGCTCTTTAAACTTAAAATCATGCCCATAGTACCAAAAATCATCGTCACTACTCGTGAAAGGCGTCTGCGGTGGTATATCGTTGACTGATATGTTTAAGTGATAATCACCTTTGGTGTCGAGGCTGGACGGTTGGGAGCCGCTCCCACGTTTGGGTTTGGGAGACCCGCGCGGCGGGACTGGTGGTGGGATTCTCTGCTTCTGTGACCCTTTGAGCACAGCTGGGAAAGCCACATCGGGCTCCAGCGATGATTTAGTGCTCGGTGCAACCACTTTGGGTACCGGCGCTGTGGAAACTGGTGACGTCAACGACGTCGGTGTTATATGCGCTGTGACGTCAGACAAGGAGACTAGTACAAGAAAACAAACCCACAAATATGTATAGTTTATTTCGATCAAATTTAATATAATTTACATTGTAAACGGATTTGGCACGGGAGAAGTTAAAATACAGAGTAGAAAAACAAAAATAAATTATTTGTGTTTAAAATGGAAGCGTTGAGTTTATAGTTTAGTTGGCGGCCATTTTGACGTTAGATATCCAAAATGGCGTGTTTGTATTTATATTTTTTCGATTGAGCTTGACCGTTAACGCATCGTATTATTGGTGCATCGTAAAAATGAGTGATTGTTTATAGAATAATAGAAATTAATTGCATGCACGTTGGAGTAGGTTCAAAGTAAAGTGGTATACCCAATAAAAGATCCGATAGGTCAACAGCAGCATGAAAAGAAGAGAATAATGACCATAAGTTTATTTCACCGTACACTTCATGTAACATATTCAGTCTAATTAATAAATACACATGAAAAATATACATAAAAATAACTCCATGAGTATATTCGTTCATCCCAAACAACTTTATAATTGGTACCGACATAGACTTTAAATATTGCAATATTAATAAACGCGGAATTAAAATTGAAGCCAATTTATTAGACTGCAAAACAGAAAACGAAGCCAAATCAATTAAAACGCTATAAACAAAAGCACTTTTAACTGGCAACACAGAAACAGCACATAAATTGATGAAAAACAGATTAAAAAACTCAAAAAATAACATTATATTCACATCAAGAAACCTATTTTCAGTCTCACCTGCTTTTACACCAGACACTCCACTGGAACTTGCCGTTGCTATCCAAGTAAGCGTGAAAAAATACGATTTACTTGTAATTTGACGTTAATAACCTATTAGTAACTTAGTAAGTGGATTTGTATTAATGAAAATGTAAGTTATAAGGTACGTCTGTTAAAAGAAGTAATAAATACACAATAGTATATCAGACACGTCAAATAAATTAAATTATACCAACCCATAAATAGTTTGGAATAAATAAAGCCTTACTGGTGATTTAGGCGGGAAATAAGGTGTGTGGAGAGGTAGGTAGCAATAAAAATAAGGTGCAATGCAACTTGATATGATGGAAAAGAACATGAGAAGATATGCAGATCTCACGAATAAAAAGTGATGAAAGAGTCTTTTATAAATGTTAGAAATAGATAATCAATTTTAAATACGTTGTCGGACGTTAGAATTCTAGCGATTGGAACGCGATTTTATTTTTTTTTGGTAACTGGTGTTTGTAGTATGAACCCATAACTAAGCGATATCTAGCAAGTACCTAGTTTTTTTAGTAGTTCTTCTCAATGTAAAAATCTGTTATTTTTTGCAAAAATTTTGTTTCTATAAAAGCCAACAATCTTTTTATAAATAATTTGATCAGCTTAAATTTTGCTGCATTTTGTGGCAAATAACTGAAATCCTAATAAGTAAAAATCCACGAACGAAATCTAAGGCACTTTTCAGAGTGTCTCTACAAAAACTTACTTTAAAAACAGTCAATTTCACAGACCCTTAATGTGTCCCAACAAGAATTCAACAAGTTGAAAAGGAGCATGCCCATTATTGGCCATAAAAGGCACTCAAATGAAATTATTTAAAAAATAATAATAATGAATGTATAATAAATTATAAAAAAAAATAATATGTGCGTATAATATGAGGAATTGGCATCCCCCTTTACATTTTGCAAATATTATGCTCCCTCCCTTAACACATACAATACGAGCTACAACTCAAAAAATAAAATTTTAAATTTTCCATTTACTATATCCATAATTATAATGGGATGTAATAAAAACAAGCATTTGAAATAAAGATCTCATTTAATTAGAACATACAACACAAAGTCTCATTATATTACATAATATTTTTTTGGCCAATCGTTCCACGCACATACATATTATTATTTATTACATAGCACACATTAGCACATAATTAAATAAATACACAATACATAAATTACAGTTATATTAAAGTAACTACAATATGTTCACTGTAGGGCACAGACCTCCTCATAGCTGAGGTGGCCTGGAGGGCATTGGACTTCGGTATGTATTGACGGAGAGAATAAGAAAATACTTTTATTTAATAAATACATAATTTCATAAAAAAAGTATCTTTGACGAACAGTTTTTTTAATAATTAAATTATAAAAATGTCTCTTTTATTTTTGATTTTGTGCATTGATATTTTTGAAATGTGAACATAAAATATCAGTTTTCTTAACTCTATATGGAATCAAAAATAAAAATTATTATTTATGATGCAGTCTTAGAAACACCTCTCAACTCAATTATTTAACAATAATTAATAATTGATTACTTTTAATTATAAATACAATTATTAAATAAGGTAACCGTTACACATAATATTTGTGCGCATATTCATATACAATATATGAATTATACAAAATTATCGACATTTTATAAAGATAACTTTTTTTGCAGATTATTAAGTAGAAAATAACCAAGTATTATTATGAGTCAGATTTTAAAATATAAAGATATTTTCGATTTTCGTCTAGTGAATTAAATTAAAAAATGAAAAAATATGTATTGTCAAAATATTATGTCGTTTTATTTCTGGCATATTATTATTCTACTTCATGAGTATTTTTCAACTTCTTTTCAATTTTTTCAAACAAGATACCCCAGTTCCCAAATCTAGAGCTATTTAATTAAGAAATAAACTATTTCGGAATTTCATTTCAGCTTTTTAACAACCGTTTAATCAAACTATCTTTTTCTTAGTTGTAATAAAGAAAATTTTAACACTTTATGTTTTTAATGTCTAAGAAAATCAAAATATGTATAAAACGCGCTTCGAAAAAATTGCAATTTAAAAAAAAAAGGTATTCCAAATTATTTTTTAATGTGATTTCAAATAAATAATACGTGGGATGCTAATATTATTGTACAAGAAAATCTATCTAGTTGATTTTAATGAAAAAATTAAACGTCAAGAAGGTGACTGTATACAAGTATTGTTTCTTAACTTAAATAAAAAATAATACATACTAAATAGGGAATATGCATGATATTTTTTTATTGTTTCTAACGTTTGTTTATGTCAATATAATACCGTAAAAATATACATATTTAATGACAAATTCAACACTTATTTTATATTAAATATTTAAAACTGCAATGACATAATGCTGATTTAAACGCCACCATCTTCCCGCGCCTAGCTTTGACGTCATCTTTCTATGTAGTCTATGGAAGGTGTTTTCCACTTACAACCAAAAGGCTCAACAAACGCTCTTTTTGTATCGAGAAATAAAATTTTTGGGGGTTTTATTTGTGCTAAGCGGAACGCATCTTCCATAGACTCCACAGGA
>DWJQ01000569.1:0-13685 GCA_018248915.1 Hesperia meskei straton | reverse complement strand
AACGTCAGTGTATGCTATATCTATGGTTACAACGCATAATGTTATTTATTATACATTACTAGTCATGACGAATTGACATGTGTCAGGAACGCATAGTTAGCGCGGCCAGATTATAAGTGCATAATTTCTGTATAAAAACTGTTATGCTTTTAAGATGTTCTATTTTTTCTTAACTGTCCCACAACCTTGCTCGGATCTTCTCTCACAGCTCCCATCATGAGGGATACAGGACATAGTCTATAAATCTGATCAAGTTTGGATCGGTAGATTTCACACACATTTTAGAGAACTTTGTTGCTAGTATCTACTTTCTTTCTTCTTTCTTCTTTCTTTCTATCTAGCTAATTAATCACTAAACTTATCATCCGTTCTTTCCCAGTTTTCGTCAATTCGTTTTTCAATTTATTCGTCAATTATTGTTAATAGCTCAGTTAAAATAAATAATGTAAGAAATAGCTGCATGATAAAATGAAAACGTGCAAAGTGTACGAATCCTAAAGTGATTAAGGTTCGAAAGCATAATTTTATTAAAACAATTGATTACATTTTAACAGGGAAAATAACCTGAAAGGAGGGCTTTAGACAAACAACGCTTAAAATAATAAAAAGAAATATTAGGTTTTTAATCATCCGAACAGAAAACTTGCCAAGGTATCTGTCAGAGTTTGGCTGAACTATGGCGAAAATGTTCGTCTGACTCTGAAGATCTGACTCTGTCATTGACAATGTATGAATGCGAAAGGGTGGCATTGCATGCTCTTTACCGACTTTAAAAAAGGAGTGTCGACTGTTTTTTTTTTTCTTATGCGAGTATGAGTATGAAGTAGGTATCTTATTTTGCATTGGATGAACCGATTTTTTTTGTACTCGAAAGCTGATGCCCATCATTTGATACCATATTTTTTAAGCAACATCTGACAGGAACATTTTCTTAATTCTACTCATCGTTTTTGAAGACGGTTATTTTTTAAGTTATCCTATCTTAAATCTATAATAAAATACCGAGACGAACCTTGAAAACCCTTTATCCAATCGTCAATACCGCATACTATTTATGAAGGAATTTTCCAGAATAGCGCGTTTAATTAATAGACCATAATATTTTTTGACAGAAAACATGAAGCTCAAAATATTACTACGCGAATATTCTTGAGGTTAATTTAACACAGACAACTATGTCAATATAGCAACTGTATACCCAGCTTGTACATTAACCCGGTGCAGGTGGATTAGTTACCGGGAAGTAATTATTTGCTAGCTGGGAATAGGGAGTGGGTCGTACTTCACTGTCTCCGCCTAGTCTTTATAAGTAACTTGTATAGTGTATACTAGTATTTTCAGTTTCTTTATACAAATTATTTATTATACAAGTTATCGTTATCACACACGTTTTTTCAATGTGTAACTGTGTGCCAAACAGTTGGTTTAGTCCTAAGTAAATGGTAAGTACTCAAAGTCATATAAGCATTTCATGGTTATAATATAGAATCTAGGCCACTGATTCCTTAAGTAGTTTATATCCTTCAGGGGTCTATGAAGATTAAGATTCGATGTAATTTTTTTTATAGGCTGAAGGGCTGACGTAAAAGCATACGAGTTCATCGTCGTCTAATGACACGAGCAGCACCAGAGGAGTCACCAACGGAACGCCGCCGCGCCGACCCTGAAGGAGAGTTCTTTTTACACCTTTTAACACGTTTACACGTTTCACGCTCTTTTTAAACGTTTTGTTAACATCGCGGACAACCAACTTTCTTTCTGTACCTAAAGGGTACTCACGTTATTTACTTCGATATTTTGATACAGTTTATTGTAGATATCATGTTAACGGCGAGACTCAATGTTAATAATAAAAATTGTGAGTAACAGTCACAATAAAAGTATCAACTACAATCCATTCTTACATAAAACTTCAGATTTCACACCCAAACCCTTAAATGAGAATTTCCTTTCTTGGAATTTCGAACCAGCGACATAAAAGCGAGAGCTACTAGAATTCGAGCGATATTAAATTCGGAATAGGCTTTATAGACGTTCTTATAATAATATGAACTGATGTTACGTTCACAGGATTTGCCAAATGAGGCGCAAATTGAAATAAAATGCTTTAAGGACTTGATATCCCGTAATCTCGGCTATAAAGAATTATATTTATTATTATTTGTAAACAGTTTCGTTTCTATAAACACTGCCTTCATTCGGAGAAAGTACTTACCTAGTAGAATTAAGATGGTTGGTTACTAGGTAGGGTAATACAAAGTTAAAAGTTCCTATGAAGTTAAATGAACGCTATGATTGAAAAAAGGAGGTGGACACTTAAGAAGACGTTAACTTCGAGTTATTCACGTGCGATTACTATTAGGAAACTGACAATATTCGAGGAGTAACGGTACCTACAGATAAAACATTCGAACCCAAGAAAGTTGGTTTTACCCACCACTAACCGGCCCACTCTCCTCATCAATAAAAGGCCTAGATCGTACTCCACCATGGTCCATGGTCCAACCAAAGTATCGGAAGTCTACGTTCCGACCGAAGGCCTGCGATATGGCTTAACGACTGTTATCGGTGATAATAAAAGAGGCTGACGGCTGTACGTACTTTCCAAAACATGGAAGAGCCTAACTTAATTTTCCAAATAGCGGTCACCCATCCAATTACCGACCGCGCTCGCAGTTGCTTAACTTTGTCGACACAATTCAATGGGTTATAACCACTTTAATACCATAAAAGTTAAAATAGCTTTATAATATCTACGCGATATAATGCCACAATAAAGAAGAAATGAATATATGAAATATATTGTTATTTGTGATTTTAATGCCGCAACGAGGACGCTTTCTGAACGTATGTCAACTGAAGCATTAAATTCAAATTATCACACAACGATGGCTTTGAAATGTACAACGTTATTACTGACATCAAATACTTCTTTATTGGTACCTAACCGTAGTTTGCATTAATTGAATTCTAAGATATATTAAATTACTGTCACATCTAATCGGTAGATATATGTAAGAGTCACAAAGGCAGTTTTATTGCAAAAAAAGCTTTCGTTGCAAAAAAGCTTTCAACTGTGCCTAATGCTATTATCTGCAGCAACATACGTAATAACGAAATGAATATTTAAAACTAAAATATTATGTTATACACATATCATGTCCATTAACTATTTAACCATATAAACTTTTGATTACTGTCTTGTGTACGTGATTTAGCCAAATATGATCTGACGCAAGAACCATCTAAATCAGCCCTCACATCAAGTCTCCACAAGGAAACAACATACATACTTATGAGAATACACACATGGTTATATTAACACATTATCGTAGCACCGCGCTGTCGAATAAAAAGATAAAACTCATATAAAACACGAGAAATAAAACGTCAAAATTACATCTTCAACGAATCGTCGTTGAATTATTGAAGCATTATCCACAGAGTACAGCATAAAGTGGTTCGAACAGTGACGTTTATAACGACCCATATCGCAAACATTCGCAGCTTTATATAGGTCGTCAATCTTTTACCGGTGTATGCTTAACAAACACGGGAAGCTTATGCAAACCGCGCTGAGGTTTCGCGGCGTCATACGTTTCTTATCTAAATTATTTATGACGTTGTCTTTCTGAATGATGAGGAGAGCTCTTTTGCCGATGTATGGTAATGGGAAAGATGTAATGTATCTGCTAAAGTATGTAAGGTTCTAGTCCTAGGTATGTAGTCGTTTTCTGTACATGTTTAAGGACATCGTGGCTTTGCTTTAAGTTACATTATTTATTTCCTATAGGTAGGTTTGCATAAAAGTAACTAGGTAAGAAGTATCAAAATTGTTTTGTAATGAAGATTCAAAAAAAAAATATAACTTATTTTCCACGTTATATTTGATATTAACCTAACATTTAAAATGGATTGTGTTTAGAAGTTCTAACTTAATAATTATACAGGTTACAATAATGTAATTATTGTCATTAAAGCGGTTTAAACGACAGTAAAAAGTAATAAATAAACGATTTGTCAGCAACTATTTATATCTATATCTACCTTCTATATCTATTATCTATATACACACAATAAAACTGTAACTGATCGGATTCGGAAACGGCTGAAAGGATTTTTATGGGACTTCCACTGGGAGAGAAAGGAGGTTGTGAAGCAGCATATATATAAGCTAATTTTTATCCCAGAATTCCAGCAGGATCGAGATTCACGCTGGAAGACACCTATGCACGAACGAAGTCGCGGGCAATAGCTAGCATTAAATAAATCGTTTAGAAAACCTTCCTGACAACATAAAACAACTCGATTTATCGAAGTTTATGTTATCTACGGGTTCAAATTGATAGGCGGTAAAATGGGTAATGAAGCCATTATTTATGGAGACAAATGATATTGGAGTAAGCACAAGGATCCAAGTAACATTCCAAGTCAACTTAAGGACTGCATATTAAAACGACGCGGCAACAGACCAACTAAAACGAAAGCATTCAATTATGATCTTTATGCCTTGGTTATTACGGTTGTATACTTGGAGGAATGTACGCGTGCGTAGGTGTGAGTGTTTTACCGTTTTGTTTTGCCTGACGCAAAAAGGTAAATATTTTAGATTTTCTACAACAATTCCCCTTATGCTAAGTAGCGATAGATAGATGGTCGAAGTGAGCAAACTATAGTAAAAGCCTAGTTCTTTTGTGAACTTTTCCGAGTAGGTACTTTGCAAGCAAGCTTAATCCGACTGGGAAGGCGCGTTTTGATACAATCTTTAATAAACGATTTTATTGCCTGACTCAAGTTTTATATTTTGTAATCCTTGAAACGCTCGTTAAATATTGTGTTTTCTGAATCAACTTGACCTATTGCGGATGATGATGTTTTATGATACAGATGTTTTGTCGTAATTATGGCATCTAATTTAAAGAGCTATGAAAATTTTAAATATCATTAAAAATAATTAAAAATGTATAAGTGAATATATTATAGTCTTGTTTTTCGAAGCAGATGATATACTGACAATGTTATAATATGAACATAAGGAACTGATGCGCTGTTAGTGTAGTGGTTAAGAATTCGACATCCCTACTCGGGGATCTCGGTTTTAAATCCCAGGGCACGCTCTTCTGGCTTTCAGACTTATGTATATTGCTTGCTAGTAAGGCGAAGAAGAATATCGTGAGGAATGACGAAACTTGCTTGCCGGAGAGTTCACAAAATCTCAAAGGTGCCAATCTGCCAATCCGCACTTGGCCAGCGTCAAGGACTCAAAAAATCATTATAATATGTATTTTCTTTCTCGCAAATACGTCGATATAGAAGTTTCACTCCACTAAATAATAAACACACGCGCACGTTTCTGACGCGCTTGCGTGTGTACACAGCAAAGCGCGCGCTTCAAAGCGCTTAATGTGTATCCGCTCATATACACATACGCCGCTCCAGTATTCTTTATGTCAAAATTATCGCCACGAAAACAAACAAATGTCACATAAATATCTGTCCTGTCCGGGAATCGAACCCAATAATGTGTCGCACGCAGAATGGCTATCGTTCCTTTATGATAGTTTCGTTAAAGGCGTCAGATACAATATATAATTATACCTATACAATACAAATAATTTAAAACTGTTTGATTAGTTAATTTCTTTTTTGTGGTAATAGGTGGTATAGAATAAGGCGAGTCATTTGACGTCGCCCATCAACATCAGCAGAGCCATAGATATCATAATATTATAAACAACTCACCGTGCATTGTACATGTTTTATTACCTACTGCCGCGAAAGAAAAGTACTGGCACCCAAGCCTCCAGTTTGAACACGATAAGTCAATCGGCAGCTGGCTTAAACAAGAGGATGGTAGCTAGCCAGCCGGCCTTCAGCCCTACTACCGAGACTAGAGTATCCTTGGTATCATTCTGAATAGTAGACACAGATTCGGCCAGTACGTACGTTCTTCCAAGATCGAAGCAATGGTTTAGTTTAATTGTGTACTAGTGTAATAGTGTTTGTAAAAACTTAGAATAAAAATTTCATTCATTCATTCATCCAGTAACTACGGAATAAACGACATTTTACGAGAACAAGTACCATAACCTCTTCCTTTGTTCAGCAGGGTCCACATTGAGCGTTGGTTGACTTGGATTCAGAGGTTAATAGATCCCCTCACATCCCAAGTTAGAATTTCACTAATTCATTCATATGGTCATAAAACACTTTCGAAGTACATTCCAATCATGTTACCAGTTAAGATTGTGATTTAGATGAAATCCCTCTTGAAAAATGAACGAACTGGAAATAGGCAACCTTTCCCCAATGAAATGATTGGAAAAATAGTTTTAGATACTACACATGAAGTAAATAAATGTCCTCTAGTTAAATCACAGTTCCATTATACTTGCCACTCAAGTACAAGAATAACCGTGTGAATGTCACTGGTTATAATTATGAAAAGGTGTATAACGTAAGTTAGTCATTGCATTGAGGAACAGAAAAACAAATGCAATTATCTTGCCTTAGATTTGGATAGTTTTGTTTTATACTTGACTATAACTTAGCTACTGTTAAAAGTAAATTAAACTTGTTGGTGAAAACTGATTTCAAAAGTGACCCTTCACTTATAGACGCTCACATTATTGTAAGATATCGTCCAACATTTTCATACCCCCAACAAGGGCAACTGTTTCAATTCATAGGTAAACTTTTAAATAGTTTCTACTGTAATTTAGCGAATATTTTCTATTTATGCCCATCATCAACTACAGAAGATTTATGTTGAATAAAGATAGTGAAAAGTCATTTAAATTGTACACAAGCAATGTAGCCACAGTATTTATAAATTCCGTTTAAAAGCTTTCACATTCGAATATAAAAAGCTTCTACCAAAAGTATACAAGTTACCTTCATTAAGTGACTTTTACTGGCTCCGAAACTATACATCGCTAAAATTACTGTAAGTTCAATTGAAATTTAATCTTCTGATAGAAAAAGATGTTTTCTTTCAGCCTTTCAGCAAACCTTTGAACTTGCCAATATCTTTTGAAAGAGTTCACATTTCTGCCGTGTAATGGTCAGTAAAATACGTACAGATATGGATCCAATTTATTTATTTACGATCATCGAGATCATTGACCGAAAATTCTGGATACTCGCCAAGTCTGAAAGTTTAAGAAAAATGCCTTAACTATTTCAACACAAAATGTCGTACAAAATTTTAGGCAGTGCGCCAACTTCATTTGTGAATGCATGTGAGGTGCGATGCAGCTTGATCAAATTATAACTAGGTTTAACATAAATAAACAAAGTTCTACTGCATACTAGGTGTGCTTGTTTAGATTATTCCGGGAAAATAGAAGTTGTTCATAACTTGTTACGTAAATAACAATGATTTAACTACAAAATAATAGCAGTGAGGCTGCCCTTGTTTCTTTAGGTTAATATTTTATGTACAGCAGTAAATAAACAAAGCTTTCATGAACATAATTACTTAGTCAAGGCCGTATTTCATCCTATTTTGTCATCTCTACTTTAAATACCTACCTCATTTTAACAACGAAGACTACTTTTTAACAGACTTTCAAAATCAAATAAGAACACCACGTCATCTGTCTAATAAAATGAAACCGTACATTGCTCTACAACCTCCTCAATCATCCCGTGAAAGTTCCATAAAAATCCGTTCAGGCGTTTTTGAGATTAGCGTGCACAAACAGCGATCAGTTACAGTTTTCTTATATGTATAGACAGAAGATAGAATAGATAAAAGATATATGATATATACCTATTTCCGTATTAGTATCACGTTTATCAAAGTTCAGTTCTTATGACGGAAATCAAGAACAATTGAAAACCCGCTTCTAATATTTTTATACGAATACCTACTTGTCATCTCAGTTCTCTGGAAGCAGTAAGTCTTTTAATTACAGTATATTTTATTGGTATTACACGTTTATTAGCTCTCAATAAGCTAGAGTGCTTAGCCGCGTTTTATGAGGCTGTATATATCCCATAGCTGGTGTGAACGAATTTTATTATTACTTGTGGTGTCTTATCGTTAAAGAGAAACTACTCGTAGTTTGGCAAAGAGAGATCTCTCGCCTGGCGAAACGATATAAGGGCGACTCTCGGGGCGTTGTACTCGTATATATGTGATAACACAACTAATTTCCAACAAAATTAACTATAATGTCCCTAATACCAAGGAGGCTCGTTATCGAGATATTCAACATTTTTGGTTTCGTACAAAAAATGGTAAATTAACTGCAAAAAATTAAATAAATAACAATAAACTAGTGTTCTGAATTAAGTTGTTTAAATTTTTATCAATAACCCAAACTTAAACCAACAGTAATGAAGTCATTCAACGAGAGGTTTTTTATTTTTTTGTAGTTAAATTGGGACAATAATAAGAATATCTCGATAACAAGCCAACTTGGAAATAAGTTGTATTATCACATCTAAAGAGGAATACGTCGAATTACAAATCACCCTATATATGCGAGTGGTGTAGAAATTTTCGATAATGTGATTTAGGTTTCGTGACGTCACCATGTGACGTATATGGTATGTCACCACAATAGTCAAACTTAAACTCAAATCACTTATTTCGTATAGGTATTACAAATACACTTATGAAGGTACATTTTTTGCATTTGCATAAATAATATTAAAAGATAGAGAACCTGTAAATTACGTAACGATATCATATTGATCGCACAGACCTATCGTGATAGTTCCTGTAGAATATTTTAGCCTTTAAGTGGCCGCAATAACTAAGACTCCAGGAGCAGAAGCAGTAACTGTCGAACATTGCGTTACAACTTTTCCATTCCCAATTAATTACATCAGCGACGTCTTAATTGCATTTTTATTTCCGACGTCAGCGCTCCAGTAATTACGGCACGTTTCTAAGCTTCACCCACACGCCAACAAGTAAATGTGTCAAGTAGAGTGGTCCTTTACAAAAATGTATGCTGTTTATTAAAATGGCAACAAACGTAACTTAACGAAGGTTTGTCGTAATTCTATATAAATGATCACGTTGTAGCAATGTTTGTGCGCTCGCCAGACTCCATAAACCTTGTTATGAGACTAGTCTTTCTTACTTCTTTAATACTTCTTCGGAAAACCTGTTCCTTATTGTGAGTACCTACTCACTCAAAAGTTGTTAACTGTGATTTATACTGATATAACTTTTTATTTATTAATAAACAGAAAAAAAACAAATTCTAAAGTGAAATTACATCAGTGAGAATGGCATCTGAATCCGTTAAGCCCTTTTTTAGATTAAGCCTATACAAAACGACCGACAAACATGTTTCTAATATCCGCTCGTCACGCAAACAGTGAGATGCAGTTTGTTGAACTGTGATCTTTCTTGTTCTTTTTTTCAACTTATAACACTGCATTGCTTTTTTGTCACTCTCATTATTTATATGTACACCCTGCCTTTCTTGACAATCTCTATGTAAAAACTCCATAAGACCATGGTTGTCTGGAACAGATCGCGTTTAGCGATAAGACCGCCTATTGTCCACACCATATCTCTTATTACTAGTAGGTATTTTGTTCTTAAGTAGTACTTAATGATATTTTTGTAAATATTATTACCGTTGTTACTGGTCTACAATAAAGTGTTATTTATTGTAATGTATTGTATTGAATTGCCCATGAGGAAACGAATTACGGTCGCATTTGCGAGAGAGGGTCAGACACTGCTTACATTAAAATAATGTTTTACTATGTTCATTTTTTATGCATAAATAAATCATTGGACAGCAGACCCCAAGTGTGGAGGTTTTTCTGTGTCTATGTTTGTCTCTTTTATTTGGATATCTACCTTGTGAATGATTCACGGTCCAATTTGTCACGATATTTTTTACTATGGAAGATTGAGTATGTAGACGGTATACCTGTACCCTTAATAACTAATCTTATTATTAAGTGGCATTTTTATAATAAACAGTGCATATAAATAGTGCAAGCAAATCATAATATGAACAGCTGCTATAAGATAGAATTGTGAATTAAAAAAGTAAATCAAAAATTAACCAACTATAATTCCAATTGGATAAGAAATGTAAGTAATTTCAGGCACTAATAGAAAACTAATATCAAAGCAGATTTAAACCCTTTAATTCGCCCACTAACGAGCTGGCAGTCACAAAACTCAAGTTTTGTTAGCCCGCATAACTTCGAAAACGCTGATGTTAGCGAGCTTTGCTTAATCATCACTGCACTTTTTATCATTGCCAGTTAAAAGCGTGCTTTTTGATACCTTTCTTGAATGAAAGCTGTTTTTTTACTACACCTACACATTTAGTAAATTCGTCACTTGCGTTCCACGGTCCACGGTCATTTGCATTCGACAAAAAGCAGCTACAGTTTTTGATAGTTTTAAAATCTACGACGATAAAATAATATTGAAGTATAGATCAGTAAGTCGAATATTTCTTGTACTGTCTAATGTTGTCTTTAATAGTGTCGGCTAACTGATAAATCCCGATAGATGACTCATGGATAGTGTTGTCAGACGTCCGGCGGATAAAGCCGAACAGTTTTAGGCTTTTCGGGAGCGTGTTCAGCCAAAATAAACGGTGTCCGGCCTGTCCGGCTTTTGTTATGCTTTTCACATTACAATCATAATCACTTCGCAAGTCGCGCTCCGATACCGATTTCACTAATGACTTAATACTATTTTGCACCCGTCACCAGCTATTTAGAAGGTGATATTGATGAGTTTGTTGAGTATCCGGCTTTTTTATCCTAATGTCCGGCCAAACTGGGTGATCTGTCAAGCTTTTAGGTTTGGCGGCAACCCTATTCATGGGGGTACCTACCTACATATGTACGCAGCGCTTCCAATTTTTTAATTTAATTTTAAAGTACTTGCCGTCAGTGCAAACAGTCAGTGTCAGTGTGTAAACCTACCCGCTAACATATGCATCTGTTTTGTTTACACGGAATTTCATACATATATCTTTTGTGTCTTGAGCGATAAAATAGCTGAGCTTTACTCGTCGCCTCGCCGGCGCGGGGGTTGGACACCTGCCTAACATCACCACTGTAATTTTATATTATATCTAATATGGATTACTATAAGCAATCTTTAAGTTTTTAAAGTCCTAAATAGTTTCTCTCATTTAGGCGCTGTCAGTTGATCGCTTGTCGATTCCATCCTAGGTTTCATACCACATTTGGTTCCATACTACCAAATGACAACTTTCAACACTGGATTCAATGGACAAGTTAACAAAAAGGCTTGTTAGTGTCTCAGACTAACTTAAGCTCAACCTTAAAAGCCTCGAGTCAACACAGAGAATAGCTAATCTCTGAATATTCAGATTCAGCGTGCTTAGAAACTGTGCATAGAAACAAGTGAAGTAATTCTGAATCTCTTTTTCACATTCGTATGATCTAGATGAGTAGGTAAAGTCCTTGCCATTTGGACAACATGCTTTGCTTTGTTACTTGTCATGCATACCATGAAGGACCGGATAACTTCCGCATCGACGACTCGTCTGATTTATTAAATCAGATATACTTAAGGAGCTTTTTTCTAAGAAACTGCTAAGAACAAGACTATAATCAGGAGTAGGACAGTTACAAGAGGACAGAGTGTCAATAAAAATGCTGAGAGGTCTGTTTGTACATAAAAAAACACTTAATGATTTAATCTTCCTATGATTCCAAAAAAATATCGTGCTACTACGAAAATAAACTTTGGCGTGCCTACCTAATTACCTAAGAAAATTTTGCGCGTTCATTTAATAAATACCTTAGGAATTTTTCAATAATATTGCAAAAATTTAATTTAACCAGGACCATCAAGTCGACTGCAACAAACCCACTGCAAAACGGGCCGGAAAAATGTATAGTCCCTTCCCAACGTATAGCTACCTACTTCCTGTGACACTGCGACAAGAGTAAGCCTTGAGAACTAAATGGAACTTGTAGGATATCCTGCTTAAAGACTCGAATGCAACTCAGAGAAACTATGAAGCAACTAGAAATTACTAAACATTTTAGTAAATAATTACTAAACATTTTAGTAATAATTAAGTCCTTACGTGACTTTCATCGTCATACTTGGTAATAAATAATATTAAATGTATACTTGTTAATATGATGTGGGTATTAAAATATACTTTTGAAAGATTTGCATCCTTCCGCTGCTCTCCCATGTGTTGCATCCTTAAGACCTAATTAGGTCCTTCTAAAAAAGTGTAGGTAACTGGATCTACACTATTCTAACCAAATTCGAACTATTAAACATATTAGACAATAGAAATGGTACTACGTACCTAGGCTGTCAGTTATTAATGTTTTATAATAACCAATTGACTATTATATTACTAAAACTTAACGTTAACGATTCGTTTATCCTTAACAAAAAATGTCACCCTGTAAGCTGACCATATTTCATTTACAATCCAATGTTTGACGTAACAATAGGCTTTTATCATTCCGTAGATGATTCAGCTTAATGCTTTGTTGTTTTTCGCATCCGTTTTTGGCCAATATCTCTGAATTTATCACCCGTTACACACCTGCTGGCAAGAAATGAGCGCCGCCTACAAAACGCTGCATACAAATTTGAGTATTTCACGTGCTATGAACGACGCGTCGGCCAACTAACTACAAGTTTCGAAACAGCCTACACTCAAGTGTACGTGACGTAAATCGTAAATTTTAAATTTTGATTAGGTAATACTGAGAAATCTAGTTCTCTAGATAAATTTTACTCGGAAACATTATTCTTATAACCGTTATAAACCTTATCACGTAAATATATAAAATAATTATGTGCTTGTCTAAAAAATAAAATACACAAAACGGACTACAAAAACATTATTCATTGTATAATTTTGGGCATTTATTTTTATTTTATTTTCTTTTAATGTATTGTTTTATTGGTCAATGAAGTTCATGAATCATTTTCTATGGTCAAAGATAAAAATATACAGCACAGTAAAGAATGCCAAATGACCGATTGAGTTGGTTGAATAGCGAGATATATTCTACCATATTTCCGGCCCACGGACTACAGTTTTAGGACGCGGCGGTTTTAAGGCTACTAAATATTTTGTGAAGATAAAAATAGGATTATGTAAGCAGCTGAAATTATCATACTTATTGGTAAGTCAAAGGCAAAGGCAAAGAAAATCTACAACTCCTGATTACGTTTGTATCTACCAATTCCAGTCCAAGTGCCAGAGGTCTTTACGACGACGCTTTGAATTCATGATTGTTATCTAATGACAACAAACAAATCTGTCAACTTCACTTGCCTCATTAAACAAGAAAGTCAACCATTGAACCATTAATATTATAGGCACTATCAGATTCCTCCGGTAAAGATAGGAAAGAAAGAAAGAATAGCAAGGAAAAAATAGAAGCTTTTTCAGACTTTATTTCGTATTTTATTTAAATAACTTTTTAAAGAGTGTAGAGTCTGGAGTTCACCAAATGTAAGTAATAGCACCGCCCGCTATGGTACTTAAATTTACCATTTCTACCATGTACCTACTTAATAATTTTTAACGCCCATTCTTATCTGCTAGAAGGGTGGGAAACTTGAGTCAGGGCTCAAAAAGTTCTACGACTGATGCTTTATGCTTGTTCGCTCCCTTAATACTATAAAAAATGCTCGTTTGGCTACTAGGAATTAAAACGACTCTTACTAACAATAT
>DWJQ01000568.1:0-13701 GCA_018248915.1 Hesperia meskei straton | reverse complement strand
ACACACACCCAGACCGAGAACGGAAATTCAAATTCATCATTCAAATTGCCGCCTCGCTGGGAATCGAACCCAGGACCATTGACTAAATAATTTGTATTAATTTCTGTCAGTAATACGCGGTATCCTATGAATTTCTATCAGTAATATGTATGTACATATGTAGATTCGACGCACTTAACCCGACTGAAGACAGCGTTGTAGAGTCAATCAACTAAATATGTTTATTGAAAACCTAACCCTTTATAACTACCTAAGTAGGTATCTTCCTTATTAAGTTCTATAATAACTAGGTATTATTCCCCGCAACTACTCGTATTTCTCAAACTTATTATAATACTACGGCAGATGTTTCATTAATGTTCTCATATAATTACGATAAATGTATCACAAGTGTTTCTTTAGCAGCTGAAGGAGGTTTTATATAAAGGTACCTATTTATTTATATCCGACCGCGTTCTTAACATTATAATTGATCCTACAAAGTATTACTTATCACACTTTGCACGAAACCGAAGATCGCCGTTTAAGCTTACGTTAAAGCGCGAGTGACGCCCCATTATCATTAAATGATCATTAATCTATCGTTATCTACCTGATGATTTTATAATTGTAGATATGTTGTGTTATATAGATCTACATTAATGGCAATCAACACGATTTCTTTAGTAATCAATCCGAGAGCAACTGTTAATCGATTTTTAATTGTTATTGTTTATTGGTAATACGATAATTGGTACAAGGCTTCCTTGAAGGCTTGTAATTAACCATTTAGTTTCGGTATTTAAGTGTAAGTTACAACTTCTGTGTCATGAAAAAACAAGAGATGAGCCAAGTTAAGTTATTTGAACACCACTCGATTACAGTTAATTGCGAGGTCGTCATTTTACCAATGATTTTTTAACTAGCTATGTAGGTTAACTTTAATTAACCTTTTTCACAAAAGATTACATGTCACAGATGGCCGTTGCTCTGTTCCTCAAAAACTTTACCTCAAAGGCTTTACCTAACTAAATATAGGTAATAGATTACGACGATTTTGTACCTATTTATTGTCCATATCAAATTGTATCAAAAAAATAAAGAATTGATTTTGTGCGTTAAGTACCATCTAAATTTCTTCTTTACCATAATACCTTATCTTAATAATATAATTATGAACTACGTGTTCTGAAAAGTATCATAACGAAATTATTATTATTATAGATCTTACCTTCTTTTAAAATAAAGTGGTAAAGTAAGCATTTAAAGTGGATTCAATAGGATAATACGTGTACTAAAATAAACAGTTAACTAGTAAATGATCCCGTTATCATCCGACCCTTTTAAGATACAGTTGAAGATAAGAGAAAAGGAAATACCATATTATTTGAGAATTCATATTTCTCACTCTATTTGTCTTCTCTTGTTAAAGGTAATGTGACCTGGTCATTTAAGCATTTGCTGGACTTTACAATATTATACTGGATGTGTTGTATTTTCTTTAACAAATAGAAAAATTAATGAAGAAAACCTATATAATTTTAACAACTTCAATGTCAATAAGTACCCACCTAATTTAATAAATTACATGAAACATGGGTTTGCCTCAATTTCCCCGAGATTCCATCATCAGATTCTGACTTCTTGACAATTTGACCACCTCTAAAGTAAGCTCTTATTTTACGTATATCACACGGCTTACCTCACGTTACTATTTTGTCGGATTCGCCCGACTAGTTTCGAACCAATTCCGAGGTTCGTCATCAGGAGCCACCGGCGACGAGAGCTCGCTTGTGACTGTTATTACCAATAAAACCGCATAACTAAACCAAAGGTAGGAAGGTGCGCCAGATAGCTATAGATACAACTTTGATACATAGTTACAACTTTGTGATAGATAGGCACCCTTATCAAGTGTAGGTATTTGAATATTTTTCAAGTATTTTGGTAGGTATGTGGTGTTGTACCTATACGATAACTTAAGTACAGTATGAATCTATCTAGTCTTAAAATTGTTAGGAATGTAGAGTTTGAAAATGCGTGATGTCTGACATAATAAAACAAAGATATGAATTAAATTTAGGAAATTTGTACAACAAGAAAAAGAATATGTGTGACTGTGATGTTTTTCTTAGTTACCTACGATAGAAAATTTTCCTAGGGTTGATTATAGGTAAGTACTTACATATATGTATTTAACAAAACAAAATGTAGAGCTGTTGTTCCCACTGTAGGCACCTACTTACTAACCAATTTAACTAAGATTTCTTTTTCATAATGTGACGGCGAAAATTCCTCTTCTCAGATCAAGTGCTAGACTTCACATCCCTTTCAGAACAATAATCTTAACTTCGTACACCTTTTATGAGCTAAGTTAGGTTGGAGTAAATTGAGGCAAGGCAGCATAACTAAGGCATAAAATAGGCTTTTAGTTTTGCTCCATGAAATGGTCTTACCTAGGTAGGTACCTATCTATCTATATTATGATCATATCTTTATCTTATTCATTAACAGACATCTATTACGAACTTCAAAAAGTACACCAGGGCCACATAAATTATAGAGATTCACAAAACTAAGGTTAGCTGTATATTGCAATAACGTGGGTAGATTACTGAAATATCTTCAAATTACAATCTCTAATTTACTCAACGATTTTTATTCGAATAACGTTTTTAAAAATACATTTCGTATTTCTTTTAACTGACCACTCTTTTGATTCTATTTCAAAAATGTATCTCACAATTGCAGACTCCATCTATATTTAAATCTGCGTAAGTGGGTATAAGGTGGCTACATCCAGATAGCTACGGGTAGTTCATACGTGCTTCGTTTTGTGACGTAACTCCCTCTACGCCGTAGCCGCTTTGACGTAGGAGCTCATAAAAATATAATTAACAAGGACAGATGTATATAGCTTACCATATATGGAAAGGAGACGGTCGCACCTCAGTCGACGTCATCTTCAAATGCTTGACGCGTACCCGCTGACAGTCAAGTTTCGCTGCTCGTTCATGGTAATTCTATTATTTATTATGTTGAAGAATTAATCTATTTGGTAATTAAGATATCTTTGTATTCTTATGTTATCATAGGAGAACGTGTTTTTGTATATTTATTTCATGCACGCTAGAATATACTTAAATCTTTACTTAGTAACTTTGTGTACTTACTATGTAGAGACAGATATTTATTGATTTATTATTTAACTATTTGACGTTGGCGTTTTTCCACATACTGTTGAATATTGAAAATCTAGTTTAAATACCGTTATACCTAATCTGTTCAGTATCTACCTACCTAAATGTACCTACTAAAAGTAGATTCCTGTAATAAAAATCATAAAATATTATTGTGAAAAAATGTGCCAAATAATACCTAATGTGCTGGTGATCGATTTACCTGCATATACGATATCTGGATATAACCTCCTTCTTATTACACCCAGGAGGTAGTTAAAAATACGTGGGTGTCGTGGAACACTCCGCTAGAACGAAGTTATATCTATATTATTGTATTTCTAACCTGATATTATATCCTATGCCACTACCACAAAGCATTATTGATGTATATAATCTGACATACCTCAGCTGATAGCTGGCCCAAATATGCAGGAAAGTAATGGTAAGCACTTTACACATTCTTTATTCTAGCCCCCATCCACACGCTATAAGAAACTTCCTTCCAAAATTGTTTTACTTATGTAAATACTTACGTACGTAATGAAATAAATGATTTTGATTTTATATTTTAATTTGAAGTAAGTGGTAGGTAAACCTAAGTGATACCTACCTACGAAGGTACCATTTAGGTTAGGTTTTAAATGTTTCTCTAGATAGGTAGGTACCTACGTAGATTTATAAAAAGAAATATTTCATTAATCTCTTACCGATTTGTTACGTATTTAATCGTTTAACTACCTAACCTTTGTCGAATATGCCTACAAGTCAGGACTGAATTTTATAAACTTAATAATTTTTCAACATTTTACTACAAATATTATTTTTGCGTCCAAATAAAGTCAAATATCAAATTGGTGTAAAAATAATAATAATATAACATGCGATCTCATGCAACGAAACCTGCGTTGCCTAGTATACAATATAATAAATGATTTGGGCTGCGTCCGAGTGGCTTGTGCTAGGGTGTGGCTGCCGGGGGGCGGGGCGTAGCAAAGGCCCACCTTCGAACAAAATGGCAGCCTCCTGCGCGCCAATTTTTGAATTCGCTCCACTCAGCTTTGCTAGTAAGGTATCAAGTAAAGCTCTAAAACTCCAAAATATGCTACAAAGTTTCAGCCTTAAGTTAAGGTATAGTATCTAATAATTGCTTTTAAACGATTGTAGATCAAAATTTTGTCACTGAATAAGCTTAACTTTTGCCACCTCAGTTATTTAATAATTAATTTAAACACATAAAATTACTAATTATATTACACTGATAAAATGTATTTTTGTTAAAAAAATGCCTAGCCTTTTATACTAAGAGGTAGGCATCTACTTAAATAGACAAAGTACCTACCTAAGTACTAAAATAGTTTAAAGTCACATATAGCTTTAATGTTTTACTTATCACAAAAGTGAAGTGAAAGTTAAATACCTAGGTAATTCAATAGCTTTGACATATACCACATTGATTGCTTTATATGAGCTAAGATAATTCAATAAAATAAATTCAATGAGCACCATCACATTACCATTATTACAAAAAGTGTAATAACACGTCCATTACAGTTATGAGTTTACACTTATTCATTTCGACGTAATAAATGTCGTAACATAATATGTGTCATAAATTAAAATCTCAGCACAAAGAACCGCCGGCTTACTCGAGCGTCTATAAACAAATCGTTATTGCGATTTAAGGACCCATTTAAAACCTATAAATTTCAAAACGCAACACAAATCCGACCTAAAGTTTTACATGATAGAGTCTAATACATTTTTTAACAAAAACGTCTTGGCTCTCATAAACTATTTTGAGTAAAAGCGAAATGAACGAACCGTTGCTGTGTCTCTATCTAACACGTATAGAAGTTCATAAGTGTGTGCGAGAGGGTGGATATTTACGATGTGTTTATATCGATACGGCGGTGTTGATTTAACCATTGCTTTGGTTTATTGCAGTCAATAAAATTGAATGTTTTTAGGCGAGGACGCACGTGAAAAATTGCTTGTAATTTATGTTTTCATCTCGGGACACTACGGTTTTCAAACATATTATACACACGTACAGGATCTGCGTGAGTTTTATGATATATCGACACGTCACACATTTCTGTTTAGTGTACAAAGGTCAGTTTGGTTTATTAGTCAGTCGATAGTAGAGCAGATGAGGACTAATCATTGTATCGAAAAAGTAATGTTAGGCGGTATTTTGACATATTGGCCAATTTACATTATTTCCTTTTTGGCCGGCAACGCATCCATGATGTCTTTAGGGTTAAGTTCATAGGAAATAGTCACCACTTAAAAATGCGCGTGAGTCGGCTGTTTAAACAAGATATCAATCAAATAGATTTTTAGTATTTTATTAATAATTATTTTTTTACTTCCTATTTTAATCGTTAGAGAATACCTATATAACTGCAAATATGAATACAATTTATGTGTAGGTAACGGTAGGTAGGTAAAAGTTATTTCAACAGATTTTATATGAAATAGAGAATTAACATACAATAGTTAGGTAAATTTTAAAGCATATTGAGATGAAATAAGAAACAGAAAAATAGTCAAGCTTCTTACCTAGCTCAGGTAAAGTGTACCTACGTGAAGAGAAAATTTGTACATGTTTGTAAGAAAATCACATGCACGTAGAACTGAGATTTGATACACTTATAGCTTAATTAATATGAGTTTAATATGAATTTTTAATACATACTAGTACACTTAAGCTTTTAATACATATCTACTATACGTATACCTACATATTTTGTGTAACAAAATATAAATTTTTATGGTGCAATTTTGACCCTAGAGCAGGTGTCACTATTTAGTCTCAGGTGCTACATTAGTCACCCTACTACTACCCACTAGTACCTACAGTCGTACTTAAATAATTAGGTATTATTGTTCCAAAAATAAGAAGTAGATACCCAATTCCTACCCTAATATCAAAACAATACCAGAGCTTTTTAGTACTTACTTAAGTTTAATTTAAATGCACTATAATGGACCTTGTATCTACAAAACTTTGTTATAAATCTACATAAACGTGTAATCAATATGACAATCAATGTTTTATATTTAAGGAAGAATTTCTCTAAAGTAAATTGACACGGCAAAATTTAAATTGATTTCGCTACACATCAAACAAAAATCGATCTGTACAGTTGTCCTGTGCGAACTATAATCATTATTGATATCGATGCCCTGGAAAGTCGGTCCAGCTATCTGAGTTAGTTTAAAGGTCAATATAAATTGGTCAGTCAGTCATCTGCCACAATGATAGCCAAGTGTTATTTATGAGCTGAGATGTGCCATTGCACTTACTCCAGATTGGGTTCACGGTCGTGAGATAAAAACATTGACATCTGTATGGACGTATGTATGACATCTGTGTGTATAGGCACATATGTATGTATAAGTTAGAAGAATGAATCTTGAATGGACACAGTAACTACGGATTTCTGTTGTCAGTAGGCACTTTTTTAAATTAAGTACCTAAGTACTTCAAAATAAGGTGGTTCTCATTTTGACTGTGTTTATGTGTGTTAGTTAGCTCGTAACATTTTTACTGAATGCACCGATTAGGATGATTTTTTATATGATAGTTCTCACGTGCGCCCAGTTTTAATATACCTAATTTTAATTTGGACCAGATGTGATGAGTAGTTTTTGATTTTATATTTAATAATGCGTATTTATTATTGTAAGCATGCGTATTTACTATTATAAGATACCTTCAATTTGTCTTTATTGAGGATTTCCTATAGGAAAGTGACATTACAATGCCTCGTAGTGTTACTAAGCATTTTAACACAAATAACCCACATTGTTTCAATCTAGCTTTACACAAATGCCTCGGATTGTTACAAAGTAGTTTTATATGAATGCCTCAGTTTGTTACTACTAAACATTTTGACACAAATAACTTTCATTGTTGCATTCCAGTGTACCTACCTACATTACAAGCGTGTTTTGGATTGTATTGATAAATTTATTGTAAGTAGGTATGTACATAGTTTCAAACAAACCGTAAAGGATGATATGGATAACATAATTAGGTATACTTATTATGCAAGCACTTTTATTTGCAAGAGGTAGTTTTAGTAGCAATTGGAACGAACATTTTTATTACCTAGCATTCAAACTAGATTGTTTTTGTAAAATATTTTTGACAGAAAGGAAATCCGTAAGATAAATTAACCAACTATGCCTAATTTGTATTCCTATTATATTGAGGTCAATAAAAGTGGGCCATTGAAGGGTTGAAGCCAGATATTTAATGATCATGGAATATAATGCCAGGTAGGTGTACCTTGGTCCAATACATTCTCAGTTAGGGACTGATACACACGGTATAACTGTAAACGACTTCCGGAAAGCGCATCATATTACCGGGACGTCAGTCAGACAAATACAGCGCCATTTAAAACCCTGCAAAACCATAATTGCCTCAATTTCGAACTTGTCAAAATCGCATTAGTTCGACCTTACGTCGAGAATAATGGAACGCCTTTAGCGTTCATTGGATGCGAGGCATTATTAAAAACTCATTAGAGCGCGCCACACCTAGCCGTATAAATAACCATGTTCGTGTTGAAACAGAAAAAAGTAATTTTCAGATTTGTGCCGGGAGGGGCGAGAGGGGCGGGCCAATCACCGGTGGCTGACACGGAAGGACTCGGCTCTATCACGCGAAATCATTATTTTGTCGTTAGGGAAACGTATTATAATGACGCCGTCTCAAAGTCGACAGTCGAGCCCACAACATCGAAAGCCTGGGATTTACTTGTGAGATATCGACGGCGATATTTCAATGTGCGTATGGTTTTAAATAATCTCATAACATAGATTTATATATCTTTGCTGGGAAATGTGTAGGTATATAAATTTCTTTTACACTAATAAAGACGTACCTAATAAATATAGATTGTTCACAAAAGATTTATTTTAACAAATTTAATGTGAACCAGTATCTCATAACTCATAAAATAGAGCACATTTTATATTTTAATTTCGTCACTCACAAATCACACTATAAATTCTAACGTTCCAAGTAAAATTCTCTATTAGAAATTTTGAATTCTTCTAGAATGTTAAAAAAAAAAATTTTAATTTTCATACGATATATTTTTGCAAATTATTACCCATCTCATTATAGGTACCCGTAGTGTTGCATTATTGGCCATTTCTAGATTTCTGAAACATTACGCAGTTAAGAAAGTCGGTGCTTCAACTTTCATATAATAAGTACAGCAAATATATCAGACAATACAGCGGTAAACCATTAATTTCTTTAATTTGTTTGTAGCTTGAATTCCCAAAGTTCCCACATAATGTACCTACTCTCTATTTTGATAGAGTTCATTAGAAATCTATTCGACATTTATTTTGCTGTCTTTGTACAAGAAAGTGACAAGCTATGTCATTAAAATAATAACAAAAATCACAATGATGTTATCAGATATCTTATTATTCTATAAGTATATCCTAGCGACATCTGTAGAGTCAAAGTTAAACCACTACGAGTTCTTGTGAATCAGAGAACATGGGAGCGAAAATTGGTTTTTATTCATATTGGAACATTGTGATAACTGATAATCATATTAATATTATATTATTACGGTATTGTTTTATTGCCATTGATTTTTATAGGTAGTTAAATATTAAACTATTTTTATGAAATACATAGATGTTAGTAAAATATAAATCGTAACGACCACGTGTGATATTAATTATCCTATAATACTAGGCACTTTTGATTTTACTCTGCACGTCTATTTTAATGTGTTTCTGTCTTTATTAAAGGTACTTTTATATAAATGATAAAAAATTGTGCTTAGTTAGGTACATTAAACAAAGGGTGAGTGCATGTGAGATAATGTTAATGGATTTCGAAATAATTACTTATTAACATTTTTTTACGTGATTGTATTAAGAGCTAACGATGTGACAGACAAAGACAATAAACGTAATTTATTTTTATTGATTTACGAGAATATCAGCCTCTTAAAGTACAGAAGGTAACAAGTACAATGAAAATCTTTGAGTACAATCATTATGCTTTATTAATTTCATGTATTTATATATTTATGACAATATCGTCTCGCCTAACCTTATTATGTTACTAATTATAGTTATATTTCATAAATTTTGAATTGATAGTAGGACATAATGGTAAATAAAATCGATTAAATTAGGGATCCATTATCATTTCTAGAGACCTAATTGTTGAAAGTCGAAGAACAGTTTGTCAGCTCGCCCATCAATCGAAACTTATTGTAATTTCGTAAAACTAATATTACTTGTACAAATTTTACAAAACCGAAATTAATGTTGACACATCTATCTGGCAAGGGACTGATTCAAACCCATTATCGATTGCACTTAAAAAGCGATTGATTGATTTTTGAACGATACCATTTGTATTTCGATCATCATTCATGAATCCTTCAAATGAACCACGCGACCAAACAATGCTTACTGCTACTAAAATACAACATAAACGTGAGATATTTGAGCAAATTTTAATTAAAAAACGAAATGCATCCCAGCCAGACAGCCCTAGAAATAAACCAATCGAAGAGTTCTGGAAGTAGCAAACCTAATATAGTGATTTAATAAATAAATACCGCGTAAAATATCGACAATATACAATTAAAACAATTTACATTCACTTAACGAACACAGCACAAATTATAATATAATGTGTATAAGATGAAACAGCTCACTGAGTTCTTAATAAAACATTCACTAGTTACAATCTATGTGAAAAAAAAAACAATTTACAATAAATAGTTTACATTACGAAAAACGTATAACGTTAATCCCGACAAAGTTCAACCTTTCATGTCATGCTTTAACAGTACCTATCGTAAGACTATAGTGTTACAAGTAAATATTTAGTGTCCGATAATTTACGTATATTGGTTTCCTTAGGCAATGATTTTATAAAAATACCTTTTGTCTCCGTGAGACTTGTATATGAAACGGCCGAATGGTGACTGTGCACACACATGCTTACTAGGTACTCCTTTTATACAAACATTGAACAACCAGTAGTATATTTCCTAACTTTGGTATACTGTGTACATGTCATCGTACCTATTTTCCATAAAGAGATTCAAATTATGAAAAAATAGGTATTAAAATGTTCTGCACCTACAGAATCGAAGGTAACTTTTATTCCACTACATAAGAACAATTAGTGAATTTCTCTGCATCAATGTATAAGATGATATCTAAACATGCCTCTGATAATTTCAAGTTTTCCATTAAATGGCACGACCTTAGTCCGTGTAAAATGAAATAAAAAAAATATTGATAAATCGTAAGCTTTACCCTTGCAACATTTTACAATAATGTTATAAGAATTCTTATAATTTTATTTTTATCAGTATTAATTATTACGTATATGTGTCATCGAAAAATCGTATACATTGCACTTGTATAACTGGCCTTCCCAACTACGAATTAAATGACATGTCTGACAGAAAAATAGTTAACGCTGACGTCACGCTTTTAAAAAAAATGAGTCAGTCAAGAATAAGAAACGTACAAACAGAAATATCTGTTACATATTATTTATATTCACCGACTCGACTCAATCCTTCTCCACTTCCCTACCCTAGTTGGTAGAAACTTCAGTTGGTTACCCATTTTAATATTCTTCAGTAATACGTCACTCGTTACTCGTATCCGTAAGACAAGTCATTAGTACAAATCAGAGAAGATTCACGAATCACAAACTCGTTCCCGCGAATTAAAGAACATCGTTGCTTCCCAAAATTAATCTCAATAATATTATTCACACTAAAACAATTGTACATAATAGTTAAATCTAAAATTATTGTTTATATGTACAGAATAGCATTTCGATAGCTTAATTAGAAATAAAATATCAAATATATTAAATAATAACAATATCGATACTAATTGCCTTCTTATCAATGGTTAATTATAAGAGGTCCTTATGGTTTTGTGATTCATATTGTAAGAAAAAAAGATTTTTTCGACAAAGTGCTCGACAACGATCGAAATAATATCGTATGTAAGAGAATAAATGTGGAATAAGTAGGTTTATATTACAACTATGAGTGAATGAGTCTGTAGGTCATACAGAGAGAGTAACGGATGTTATAATAAATTGTTACGTCAAGCACTTTGACAAGAATTTATAAGGTCCAATAAACCAATTGCGAAAGAGTGGACAATTTGTATGTCCGTTCGGTTCCAAACAATATCTCGATTACATTATAATCGAATGCGATCACTTCAAAGTCGATGCAGTTTAATTATCATAAACACTGCGTTTTTGGTAATTATTGGTATTGAGATTGTTCTATAAATTAATTTATACTTAACAACTGTAAAAATCTCTTCATCACACTATCATTACTCTTTATGCCAAGTCACTAAGTTACGTATTAGTTATGTAATATTATGAAAAGTCCAACATACAATTTATACAAATTAAACTGTTCTAGTAACTGGTTGGATCGATCGTTTCAGATCGTTCGAAAATAAAGAGTTGTGAGTATGATGTGTCTGAAACTGATCGATCGTTGGTCCGGATGGACCTTACTGCGGCGAGGTAGGCGGGCTCATGTTGTCTGGCTCGTCTCCGGAGCCAGGCTCGCCTTTGGTTTTGTTCTCCTTCTTCCACTTCATGCGACGATTCTGGAACCAGATCTTAATCTGGCGCTCGGTGAGACACAGCGCATGCGCAATCTCGATCCTCCTCCTCCGCGTCAGGTACCGGTTGAAGTGGAACTCTTTCTCCAGCTCGAGCGTCTGGTACCGCGTGTAGGTTTGCCGACCCCGCTTTCGTTCTGAAATTGCACAAAATTTTATGTTAAATATGGGGCAAATTGATGTTTAGGTATAGATATGCATTTGGCTTAATTTTTTTTATTAATTTGTTTTACGGAAATTTTCTTGATTTCATTGCAGAAGTATTCCAAATGTCAGATACACAAAAATTTGGAATAAGAGAATTTTCGGGATGAATTTTACTAAAAATAAAAAAAATATATTACTGTCATACACTTGCTAGTATATTATCTAGTGATTGTTTGAACGTAACCATAATATGTAGTTTTTATTAAAATCAATGACCCTAATAAAAAATTAAAAGTGCGTGACAAAGACAATGTGAGGCAGCCCTAAGCGCGGCCAGACGTTAAAAACTGCATAGGCATTTCTGATAAATGGTGGTTATTTGTAAACAGCGAACACTCCCGGCGAAGTTAATTGAAAATTGTTTTGAGCTTATCAATTTGTTAATTGTTTTTGCTTGTTCGGCATTTCTCTCGGCTGTCGGGGGTAACAAAGTTTTATTACTTATACATAGAGCTACTCCAAACTTTGCAAACCGCGTATGAAACCATGTCGTTATAACTACGTATTATTACAGTGACAGCCAAATAATATTAACGTTGGACTTTCAAATATATCTGAGTTCTAATCCTACCCGCTCCAATAAATTTCAAAAATTATTGGATATAGGTACGACAATTTTATTATCATTTGCTTCGGTGAAAGAAAATATCGTGAGGAAACCTGCAGCATAATGTTCCCAAAGGTGTGTGAAGTCCGTCAGTTCAGGACGGCCAGCGTGTTGAACTATTGCCAGTTCCCTTCATATTTTGAGAGGAAACCTTGCCTATGCCTTGTAGGGGGATAGTTATGGAATTCAATATGGAATTCCGTTTTAATATCAATCCAAACCAACGCCAGCATTCTGCCCCCATGATAAAGATAAATCGTATGTAGATTGACGGCGAGAATTTAAATAGCCTTAAGTAAATTTTGCTTACAAGCTATCTTGAACTGTGAGCATACTTAATAAATCTGATTTAAGCAGGTATTTGCAAGATATCTCAATAGATTCATAAAGATAACTGAATAGATTCATGGTTGCCTCCTTAGCTTAATGTTTGTTATTTTACAAAATGCAAAAAATAACATGATCATTTATCAAAACTAACTACCACACGTCTAATTAACAATACGGATAACATTACACAATGCATACATAATATTGTTTCTTGTATAAGTACCTAATATACGTTTTTGCCACTTATTCAAGTAGCCTAATTTTCAACAACTGCTTTGAATAGTATCTACTCTGACAACGCTACAAAGAAAATAACAAAGAATAGAATATAGCACAGCATACCAGAGCGTAGACAGCTAACGGTAGAAAGTTTTACGTGCACAGTAAGCATAAAATTATAATATTAGTGTAGGTACTGAATGGCTATTTAGAAACAAAATTTATAATAGAAAAGGAAATCTGACTTAATGGCTGACTGAGATACCTATGTATATAGCCCAACTGTATGCGCCATGTTTCTTTTGTGAACTTCTCTTGAGACCACTAAAAGCAATTAGAAAGAGCTTTTTTTTATGGAATTAAGATAGCAAACGAGCATGCAGTACTACCCTTCCCCTGCCGCCCATAACAACTGTGACCGATTTAGAACTAGACTCAAAGGGACTAGGATGGTTAGTCCAGTTAGTAGATGGTGTTAGAATATTAGTTGGTTAGTTTGTT
>DWJQ01000567.1:0-13702 GCA_018248915.1 Hesperia meskei straton | reverse complement strand
AATTCAAATTACTTTTCATACGGACACTTGATGCTGAGATACATCGATCTGGTCTCAAAACAGTCCAAGCTAAATCAAATTCGAGTATTTTTTTCATAGTGATCTATTCATAGTTTCTACGAAATGGAGTCTTTGTCGCCTCGTTTGTCGGCTATTAACATAAAAAAATCCATGAAACGATAAATTCAGTTGGCTACAGGTTAAGCCACCAGTTTAGGAGAGTCCCGTAACCAACAATACACCCTGAGCAGAGTAACCAAAGATAAGCGATCATTACGATTCGGACTGCTTCCTTTACGAGCAATCTGCGTAATACCACTATTCGTAGCATTTCCACGGAAGCCGTATCCAGCACTGATAATATTGTTTAAGTAGTTAATAAATTGCATACAAATTGTACCGCTTAGATCGATAAGCAAAACCTAACGCCTCTATTCTATCCACGTTTTCTTGTTAAGGATAACAAGATCTTTTCATTGCTCGGAGAAAGAAAGAAAAAACTACAATGATATAGTTTTTACTATTCTCCATAGCAGGAAAATGTTCTATAAACATCGCTGATTCGCCAAATAGTTCAATTTGAATGTACTCGTTTGGGTGCTATTGTGTTCTTTATTTATAGTTTCTAGCTTTGGTAAATTTGTTCTTAACTTTATTGTTGACTTTTAGAATTAAAAAAAAAGTCTTCATTATATGAAAAGTCTCAGTCATCTTTCAGTCCATTTCAACTTTCCTAACTTTCCTATTGGACAGTTTACGAACATGGCATGGCTTTACATTTATCTACTATCGATATTTAAGGTGTCCAACTACAATTTATTTCACTTGATGTTCAGCCGAAATAGTCGTATATGATAAAGCTAAACTTAAAAACCTGCATCAACAAAACGCATAACTTACATATATCATCAGAAAATTAATCCCTAATTAACATAATCTCTATCATCTGCATGTTATTACGACTTAAACTGCAATGTTTTGATTCGACTGACACCTAATAAATTAGCATTAACACAATCTATTCAAATAAACAACACTTGAGGATAATTGAGAGTCAAAGTGTATCTGTATGCGATAATGAGCCTTAGGGCGGGTAACCGAGGCAAGATTACGAAAACACTTGACAGTACGTGACACGGAGATATTGGAGTGGTCGTTAACCTTTAATCTTACGAGTCGGATGCGTCGAGTCAACGGAAAAGGCATCATGTTGAAAGAAATTAAATAGATACAGCATCTTGTACCGTCCACACGTATCAATGAAAACATTCGTTACATTAAATTAGTAACGAGTACATAAGTTTTAAACAGAGTACATGTGGAGATAGTAATAAATTAAACGGGGTGCCTAATACTGGTTTCACTATGCACCTGCGTGGCCAGAAAGCTTTCTTCATCACCATTGAAAATCATTAAATTTTTAAAGCTTCGGTCGTCATTCACAATAAAAGGGACTTTACCTATGGTGTGATCTACCGCACTGAGCATGTACAGATTTGCAGATTTTAGAACTCTTTGTGATATGTAAATAACTCTCAGATGAAAATAAGTTTTTGTTCTCGAATGGAACAAACCTTACATAAATTTCATTTTCCATTTATATATTCTAAATTCACAGGTCGAAGCAATGGTGCAACACTATCTCCGGAACGCCGTTATCAACCCTTGGAACATGAAGGCCGACCCGACGTGGAGGATAGGAGCTTGATGATAAACTGTAGACACACCATAAACCCACAAAGCGGCAGTGCTGCGACCCGTCACGCGCGGGGTCGGGCGACATGTCTGCGCGTACGCAACTAATTGCGCCCACCTGACCCGGGCTAACGGTTGTGTCCTTATGAATCTGGAGAAATTAGCGATGCCTTTCGCAGGCAGGCTTTTCGCGACGACCTTCTTTTATCCTCAACTGTACTATGTGAACTCACTAACCATCCAATATCATGAAAGTTAACTGCAGATATGTCATCCGAAATATTTGGAAGCTCTCCCATTAGGACATTGTAATTTTACCAATCCATATAAAAACAAAATAACAACAGATCACAGAAAAGTGAAAAATATATTTTAGGTAACCAGATTCACGTGGAAACTCTATTACAAAATCCAAGTTTTGTTTGTAGAATCGCCTTTAGTACTTGACCTGATGGAATGCCCTGTGTTCCCAACTAGACAAACAAGAACACAATGCTAGAACTAACAGCCAACACCGTGGGAGTGCCTGGGACATGGGAATCAAGTATTTTTGCAGGACGTGAAGCGGTGTGGTCGCCGGTCTTTTTATAAAACCAACGGAATAAAAAGAAGTAGTTTGGACAGTTCTTATTGCAATAATATGCTTATTGCTATCGGTTAAAAATAAGGTGCTTATAGGAATATAATAACTCTAATTGACGCTAATCGAGTTATTAGCAAATTACACTCCTTTGGACGAAATACTACAGATTTCTTGTTGAATATACGAACGAAAAGTTTTTATACGAACCTTTAATAGATGCTTAAAGACTACGCACTTTGCAAATTATTAACTTAAGATCGTATAGTGCAGGATGTAGTATAAAGCCATAAAGTTTATCTTCTTCCGTATAAACCTTACAACTTGTGACGTAATCCGAACTACCATAACATGGATTGAGATACCTTTCGCGTCGCAAATCGAAAACTTTCATTTTAACAACCATCATTACGTGAAAACTTACCAGAGGAAGTTGTGTATGCACCGGACTTCCCTATCAGATAAAAACGGCCTTTTTAAAATTACGGAAGAAAATTACAATAATATGCGAATTTCCTTAGAACTGAGGAAAAAATACATGTAAAAAAATTACAAACTTACGGTTAAAATGGAAATTAATAAAACAGTAAGAAACGCTTTAACCTCCGAGCAAAATTTCACTGATTATAAGATTGTGGCCTTTCCTGTTATAGGCATTCTCGATTACTAGCAGATAGGTACTGAAACAAACATCCAAGACCTGAGCATCCCTACTCAGAATCCTTCGATTTATAGGTGAGACCATGAAACGGTTCACAGGATCATTACAGCGATCGTCTGGCTTCAAAATTAGGTGTTCTTAATAACCTAGATTTCATCCAACCAAAGGAAGTTATCTCGTGTGCCGGATTTCCCTCCACTAGATAAAACCTCGTACTCTTTGTGTTTACTAATAATTTCTTATCCAACCAGATTACGTATCCGGACCGTGTGAGATATTCCCACGTTACACTACCTCGTTGCGATATTAACTAATCCATTATGTTATTATTTAAGGCTGGAAGTTATTAGAGTCTTGTTAGCATATTTTTTACCCGGAGCGTGTAGGAAGTAGGAAGGCGAGATGATTGAACGTACCTGCCGGTTAAAGCAGCGTGCTATGATTTTATATGTAAATGCTAGCTTGTAGCGATGGTCTAGGACTAGAAATGTAAATGCTTTGAATTTTCTGCGACATGAAGAATCTATAATTTTACCCAGATGACATTGATGTTAGCGAAGTAAATACAAAACACACAAAAAAAATCAAATCGGTTACCTAAGAATTTCTGATAATGACCGAAACACATTTGTACATGCTCATATATGGGGAAGAAGCATTAACAACAAATATCAGAAAACAAAGAAAGAACTTAATGTGTGGGAAATTATGCAAAAGTAAATTATAACAGCTGTTGAAGAAAACTGGTAGTGGGGCTGGGATAAGTATTAGATCCCAACATTTTGTACCAGGCCACACCGACACAAGACGTTGACTATGATTTACAATGGAGTTCCAGAAAGAAGCGTTGAAACTACACCCGTTATGAAAACAGTTAATAGTGTAACTATGACAATTTTTAAGGGAACTTCAAATTACAGCTGACATTACAGGTACATCAAATGAAAGCCTTTTGAATGTTTAAGAATTACGAACACAGAAATAATCCACGCTCATTTTACGACTATTACAGTAAATAATAGATTCTTTTTATGTTCAACTGGCAAGCGAACGGACCACCTGATCCGGAAACCACCTGATCATAATGTCAACGACATAAGTCACGAAATCATCACCCCCCTGGTCCACCTGACCCAACTCACCCCCTGGACTTCGGATACTGTATCAACTGTTCCACTCCTGGATTAGGCGCGGGCTACCCCCATTTTGAGTCCAGTCCCCGCTTCTTCTTCTTCGTCGTTTCAATGGCCAGGAGGTTAGTGACGCTATATATACTACCAGCCCAGAAAGACGCCACGGAAAAGGCGGCATCTGTGACTTTGCTGACTCCAGTCCAGCGATCGCGGCGCTCATCCCTTGCGCCGGCGCCGGTGATTTGTCTACGCGGCGTGCGGTAATTATCGCCGCGACGGAGATGGATGCGCGGTAATGACGCACCGACTCCCATGTTATATAACTATCGTGTTATTATCCACGTACGAGCAGGATCGGGTTTGTTAGCCCTGTGGCGACGGGCGTTCGCTTCGTCGGGTCCTATAGACAAAGGTTTACCTATGTTGCGAACATACGAGAGGAAAGTTGTGACCAATTCAAATTGGTAACTAATGCTACTCAAGCAGAATTATTTAGTTAATTTAATTTTTTAAACTAATATCATCGTAGATTCCAAACATTTTAAACGCAAACGACTATCTACTAATAATTTTAAATTGTTTGATATTACGACACAGTTGCATGGAGTACGATCACGGCGACTCGCCGTTTTAAATTTTTACCAACATATTAAATTAATGAATAATTTTTCTTATAAGAGCAACCTTAACACTTTTGGTGTAGAGATGGTTAGCGCCATAGTATTACGTCATTACGATATGGTAAAGTACTCAATACAATTACATAAAAAGGTATTTAGTGGGAACGAACAATCTAAGGCGCTTTGCCCACGGTGCAACTGTTGCAGCAACTGACAATTTGCAATTAACTTGCAGCTAGCTGTTTACATACATTTCAATTGGACTGCGCACACACATACTCACACAATGTGTGTAAACAGCTAGTTGCAAGTTAATTGCAAATTGCCTGTTGCTGCAACAGTTGCACCGTGGGCAAAGCGCCTTAATGCAGAGCTAAATTACCTTAATTTGACGAGCTGGTCCACTTAATAATTATAAATCATTGCAGTTAAAATTGTACGTTAAAAATAAAAGCATGATTTTATAATGTGATTATTATTTACATACAATAGTAATTTACAATTCCCTTTATGGATTTCTTTTGAAGAAAGTGATGAGGGCGATCTATTCTCAGACGGTTTGGGACTTGAATTTTAGTATGAGTTACAGTACAATTGGAAAATTTGTTCGATTTATCTTTTTAAGGTGTACCTACATTATATGCCCCATTATTGTTGTTTACTTGAACCATTTCGCAGATTTCTCCTCGTTTATCTTATGTAATAGCTACAAACATTTAATGTTTACAGGGGCGTTTTTCTTACCGTCCAGAGCCGGCAAATCTGTGCTGATATTCCAGTATAACAAATTTTGGGTCAACAATCAGTATCGAGAGAAGTTGAATTGGGCATGTCGAGATAAAGACACGAGGGGGTGTCTCTGCAGGGTGCAGACTACGATAGACGGTCGCTTCGTCCGCATCAAGGGACGACATAACCATGAGCCCAACTATACAGCCTTGAACTTCAATCGCCCCTGCGTCCCCAAGCTAACCGATATCAAGAGCATATAGCGTCGGCGGTGGCATGGTCTCTTCGCGGCCATGCAGCGTGCTTCAGGAAGCTCCAATTTAAAATGATCACAAATCAACAAAACAAAGTCAAGACAAATAACATTTCCAAAAAGAATATTTTGCATTCCCCCTAATGTTTAAGAGTTGTTACCATTAAGACTAGGTTATAAGTGTACTCGAATAAGAATTCTCGTCCCAATATGTTTAATGTAAATGTTGAGTGCAGTGTTTTAACAATTGTGATGATCTGTACAACTTCACAGCTGTTTTAGGATAAGTATCTGTCATACTATAAAGAAGCAGGATATCTGGTGAAGTATGTATGACGTTACTCACTGCTGGGTGGGTAGTGTGAAGGATCTAAGTCTACTTGATCTCCCCTGTTTGTTAGGACTCGCGTAGATCTGATAATGCTGACCAATTATTGTGCGGATTTTCTAAAAGTTTTAAATGTTAATCTAATGTGATGTTTTAAAATAATTAGTAAGTACCTACTGTTAATTCAGCAGACGTTGTGTAAGGTTTAGATATATGTAGTCACAAATTACGGCAAGTGTTAAAGAACCAAGTATAAAATTAGAATATTTTATTTGTTTCTCTTGAACAAATGGATGCTTCACAAAACATAAAATAACAGACTGAATCGAGAAATTTGGTGTGTGCGTTTTTTATTATTAGTAAACGACACAACCAATACACTTATTATGTGATGCATTTACTGCTAGACCCATAGGAAATATTACCAACAAATCTTATTCAGTGTGTAACTTTTTATTTTATTAAATGTATTTTAATACAATAAAAAAACAAATAAATTCAGACAAATAAGGTTCAATCGTTTAGGTAAACATAAAAATTTGTCAATTCACAAAACAATTTGTAGTAGATATGGTGGATAAGGTTTGACTGAAGAATAAATTGAGCCGTCTTGAAAGATTCTCATATTTCTCGTGGTGAATATGTTAAGTACAAAAATAGTATAAGAGTGACGCTTATTACACTGCAGCTACAGTAATTATTACTATAATAATAATAATAATTAGTTACAATCTCACTACTGATATAAAATGATAATTTTTTTTATTTACGGTTAGGACCAGTTATAAGAACACAATGTAAATATATTGACAATCATGTGAACGGTAAAAATAAGCTTTACGTTGATTTAATAAATTATTTTTTTAGAAACATAACCTGTTATTGAATTATTTGTCGTTTCTCAAATCAGTCCTCTATTTTACTGAATGTAAGTTAATTTATATTGGTACAATGTTTTTTGCGAAGGTTTTTTCGCTTATTAGTTTCATAGACAAGATTTAACGCAGAAATTAATAAATTTATTTTGAATGATCATTTAAAATCTTTGGTTATCAAAAAAATATTCGAAATCGAGCCAAGTACGTTCATATATTGTATAATCGATGTAAACACATTGCACGCCCAAATCAATTACGTTCATGGGGAAAAAACTGGTTGGCAGCAGTTAACTTCTTTATAATTTCGTGAATCTGGGAGGTTGAACAAACCAGATCTAATATTTTGGACAAATAGCTGAAAATATACATGCATCAACCAAAGGAGTTCCTTGAGAAATACTAAATACGCATAATTTTATTTGTATGTATGTCTTCTTGGTCCTCTTCTCTTGTTCTTATAAAGTTCATTAAAAATTTTCATAAATAACTTCATCAGTCGTATACTTTTGGCTACGTTTTATTAGAATTTTTTACTAAAATGGATGAAATTATACAAAACATGTTTTTGACTTCGTAAATGATCTGGAATTCAAATATTTTAATGATACTGGTATTGGCTTTGCCGGTTGCCAACAACACGTTTTAGTTTTGACAATGTAAAAATTAAACGAGTCAAGAAAGACACTGGGAAATCAAAGTTTATTTATTCTAGCAACATTAATATTATCAATCCTGAACTACGCTTGTGTATAATACGTGTTTACAGTGTCGTGGAGTGTGTCCCGATATGGGAACCCAGTGCTGGTTCTTAATGGTCTGAGGTTTCGTCGCAATGGCATGTTGGGGGGACGCTGTCGGTGGCTCTGCATCAAGTCGGACTTCGGGTGCCTCTGCTATGCCATCACGGAGGGTGGAAACTTGGTGGCAGTAGGGCACGGCCACGATTATACAGCACATCAAGCAAAACCGCGCCGGCGTAGGCTGTCGAGGTTAACCGAAATCACTGGAATATTCGGTTAATGATTGCCTAAAGATCATAAAACTTATGTTTGAGATCAGAAAACTCATTAAGTGATCTTGATGCGTCATGATTACGCGTCATTTATATATAAATATTGTTAGGTAACATTATGTAAATATTGTTATAAACTGTGAGTACC
Source organism: Hesperia meskei straton (assembly GCA_018248915.1). NCBI lineage: Eukaryota > Metazoa > Arthropoda > Insecta > Lepidoptera > Hesperiidae > Hesperia > Hesperia meskei. Next base: position 5,665 of record DWJQ01000567.1, on the reverse strand, counting down.
ATATCATTTATTACAATATTTTTAGTTTAAACTCGGAGTAATAATGTAGCTGTGTATGTGTCGCGTCTATCGTGCGTTTCACCAATCCATAATTTGTCCTAGTCTGGCTGTGATTTTCATTTATATTTTTAGCTACTTTGTATTCAATATAATTGAATCGAATCAATCTGTGTCAATTGTGTCTTGTGTGAGTTATTTGATTAAAAATTATACTTACCTATCGAAGACAAAAAAGCTAGGTAAAATCGTTATCGAAATGTTTAATATTTTTCCTAAAACTAAGAAATATTTTTATCGACGAACGATATGTTGTCTATTGTTATCTATTGTTTTAAATAACGCGATGATTATTTATTTTTAGAAAACACTTAATTTCTTCCGTTCGATTAAGTATATTTAAAGCATTTTAAACGTGTCTAACACATTTTTATTGAGGGTTTGAAATCATAAATTAGAAGACTGATTCCCATTGGCGACGTCATTTAATTTTAATATCAAAATATGTGTGCATTAGTACCCGTCAGGGAATTGCACCAAATCTATTTTTCCTAAGAAACTCTCTTCTCATATTCAATCCGGTGCTTTGTGTCTACAGTCTACCTGCACCTAAACTTGTGATCACAATCGGAGCCATTTATGTTTGCGTTAATTGTTTAATATAATCCCATAAAGTTTTAAAACCATTGTTTTGTTTTCCTTTAAACCTTTCTTATGATAGGACCTTTTTAACTTGTCATAATTTATTTTATTCGTAGATAATAACGTAAGTTGACAGATAGATATTAAGGTAGGTATATACAACCGGTAGTCGGTTACTGACGATGGATTCTTCAGTTGCAGGAGCGAACACGCCTGTGGAGCCGCCGCCAACGCTCGGTCTGCCGTTCCCGTTTCCCTGCTTCCCGGGCCAGTTCCGGTACTGCCTCAGCAAGCGAGGCAAACCGGCCATCGAGGTGGGAGCTCACAGGTTCTGCTTCAATGGGCGCGCCGCCAGCGGGAAGGTGTGGTGGCGTTGCTCCAGAAACCCTCGCTGCCGAGCCGCGGTACACACGTTTGGTCTACGCGTGGTGCAGATGAACAGTGCGCACACGTGTGGCGTGCGAGCCACACCACTTAGGCCCATGTTTTAAGCATTTAAAGCCTCGCCCGCTCTAGGACGCCAATTGGCATTGCTAAGAGAAACTCAAGCCTACACTCTAAATATTAACCTTCGTGACCTATCTACGTGACTACTATTCAAAATAGAAACTGAGGATGAACAAAATTTTAACTTTATTAGCTTTTAAATTTTAACTTTAACTAGAGTGATGATATAATCGTGAAATTGATTATAAAGTTGATGGGTGCAAAAAAGATACACATTTAACCGCTACATTTTGTTGCGAATAATAACTTATCAGAGAAGTGTTGATTCCAGAAACTAGGCAAAACCTTCATGAATGCACCCCCAATACGAAATCAGTATAGAGAGAGTACTCTCGTGTTAAATGGAGTCCTAGAGTGGAGGAGGCTGTTACTAGATGGGTGTAACAATTTAAGACTAATTAAGAATGTCAATTTGTCATCAACTGCATCGCCGGCGAAATTTGTTGATATGGCACAGTTCGAGATCTGGGGGTCTAGACAGTGGTCAAATTAGCGAGGTCGAAATTGGAAAAGTTCAAAATGTAGGTGACATGTCCTGGTATCATCGATTGTTGCAATATCAGCTATGTAAACTCTTCGGAATACGCTTCGCTTATATTGCATTGTGGGCCCTGATTTCTACATATTTTATTAGGCCTCTTTAGTTGTTGGAAAAGTACCGTGATTATGCTGGTTCAAGCAATGAGCCGTTGCTTCAGATGGAATGTTAATGCTCTTGTGCCTTGCCGCCGGCGGTTGTATCAATACGCTTTTTATCGATTTCGATGATATGTGAGCAGAGGCACACCGTTGTTTGCCTATTTTAATATACGATTATTCTCCAAAGAGATTATTATACCGCGACATGTAGGTCACTATTTATATCCTATATGGGTAAACTAAACTAGGTCTGTGTAATGTATACGAATATTATTTTATTAGCTTAGTAGCGAGATGGCCGTTTGCGAATAACTACGAGTATATTTTATCTTATATTGGGAAAGAGTGCCAGTGACTGAGTGTAGTAGGTCTGTTATGGATAATTTTTTAGAAAAAATATGGAATTCAAAAGGTAAATTTCCCGGTAAATTTTTAGGGCATTATCATACATATAAAATATATGTTGGAGCCAGTTTACACGTGCCTGCTATTAACCGAGTGGGGGTCAAGTGACGCAGTCCCATGATACCAAAACTTTTCATGGACTTTGGGTTATGAATCGGCTTTGTTACGCTTTAAGAACAAATTGCCCTTTTTAATACTGAATGATTCGTGAGTGTCTGAATACTATGATAACATTCAGATCTTTAAGAGTTCTGCCCATATAGCCGTCAGCGATTCGGGCGATAGCAGTATTTGCACTGTTTGGAATATAACTTAATTTACGTTACAATCAAACGACTGATATTTTAAGACTTATCACTGGTCAGATTGATATACCAAATTGCATACCTATGTGTGCAAATCTGTTTTCTTATCTAATTGCACATAGTCAAGATAATATCGTGGAAATCATATTACAAACACGCGGTGCGGATAATATCAAATATTTAATTGATAAATATCTGTATTCTATAAATACTGCTCGAAATGTGATTACAATCGCGGAAATTGAACCCTTTGAAAAGAAATTTATTTTAATATTGAGTTTTCATATACTAACATTAACGTTGTTATGTTTAGATTCTGGACGATAAAATTATTATCTGCCTCGTGTTCGTTGGATTTGGAAGATAACATTTCTACATGCATTTCTAAATTAGCAGTTAGATACAAGTTGATAACCGAAAAAGCCGATTAGCCGGAAGTAATGAAAGGAGACAAATTCCATAGTTTTTCTGTGAAAATTTTCATAATAACAGTTGTGGTTCTGGTCAGCGTTGTTGCATTTGTTGTTTGTCTGGTGACACGAATGAAATCAGTATACGATATTTATGGAGTGTTCGATAGGAGCACCTTGGTTGGCGAGTAACGTTGTCGAATCTCTTGATCTTCCGCGCGGTCTTAGAATCTAGTTGTTGTACAAAGTGATAGTTCTCTTATGATAACCTAAGTATTTTTATACATTAATTTTACATATTTTTTTACGACTTTATCCACTATTGTATATAAAATGGTTGTTGAAGCGGAGTTAACTCCAGATGATCGGTTTCGGTTGGGATCACAGGAATGCTAGGGTTTTGTTGAGTCGAGACGTCGGAGGAATGTTTTGATCGAGTCATGTCATGTATACGCTAGGAATGTAAAGTAACAACTTGTTAAAGTAGGCAGCTGCATTTATTAAACGATTGACTTATTATAATACTCATGTATACGTTTTAGATGTAAGAACGGTTCTTTAGTGAGATCATTTTTTATGTGAAAGTTAAGTTAGATTTATATTTTTATATTTGCTTTGAGTAAGTACTTAATGATTATATTTTGTTACATATCTGCTACTGTCCGGGCTGTACTTACACAAAGATTAAGTTGAAGTCGACAAAGTTTACCTTCTCGTTTACCACGTGACGTTTATACCAGTTTTATATTTACCATTGTGAAATGAAATGTATACGATTGTATTTTTAAGTTAACCCTTGAGTATTATTCTTGAAGTATTATTTTTTTGTGTATTGTGATAAGATATTTTATTATATTTTAGTGGAAAAGTATATTATTGGATAAAGGTAGCTGGCGACAGTCGCTCAGAATGTATACGCTGTGTAGTGAGTACTGGTAGTGAGACGGACCTGTCTCGTGTATAAGTACAAAGAACGATTATATTGCGCTGATATGATAATGATTTTTTATTTATTATTCACATCGACGTTCGAGTTCTAAAAATAGCTCGTTGCTACGTAAATACGTGGTAGTGAAAAATTATCTGTCTGGCTGGCAACGGAGGACTTAAAACAGACTTAAAATTATGAAGAGTATAGGAACTACGAAATCATTTTGGAAAATTTATACATACCACAAACTGGTAAAAAGAGAAGTAAGAGAATATCTTCAGAATGTAAAATAAATTTAGTCTGATTTACTTTCAAGTTGGGATTTTAAATTATTAAGAGAATTCATAAAACGTGTTAAGGTAGCCATGGACGATACGTCCATTTGGAATGATTCGAAATGGAAGGTTTCCATATGGAAGTACCTCCATAAGGAAATCTTTGAAATTTTGGAAGCCATTGACGATACGTCCATTTGGAATGCTTCTAAATGGAAGATTTCCATATGGAAGTACCTCCGTACGGAAGTATCGTCAATGGCTACCTTTAAAGAAATATTGAACCTTTTTCCTTTAAGAAGTTTGTATGAGTCTAAAAGAACTCCGTGGATGAAGTCACGGGCACCAGTCCTTTGTAAGACAGAAAATGCCTTTGAAGTGTATTTAAAATTGAATGAAGGCCTACGCCGAATCCCTACACAGACGCATTTTCAGACGAGAATTACGAACTGAAATCAAAATGTCGTTCGTTCGTTTTAATGAAAGGAAATGAATTGATTATTTCCTTCGTAAAATTTTCAAGCATTCGGCTGTTATATCGATAAACCTCGAGAGTTGAATGTACAATTAAGCGATTTAACAAATCAACCGGTTCTAATTTCGTTTAGTTACAAGGCACAGCCATCTAGAACTGATGGACGTGCGTCTTTAGACACCTGGCAGCCGGATAGAGTTGAACCATCTAGATTTGTTGTAGACATCAGTGTTTTGGGACAAAGTGATCGAGGAACAGAAGGATTAACAAGAAGGGTACGTATTTATTTTCAAATAGTAATAACACATATTATGTGTAACTTAGATTTCTAGGAGGTTTTAATAGTAATAGTAAGATCGAAGTAGTGCGTATGTAAACTGTTCATATAGTATTATAACGGTGGGTTGTGTTGTTGCAGGCTGGTTCTACATCCGCTCGGCTCGCGGCGGCCTGCACCTAGTGGCCGACGGGCACATATTCTACGAGGACGGCGGCTCCCATCCTCGTCGGGTCACCTGGCGATGCGCGAGGTCCTACCAGAAGGCCGAGCGGTGTCAGGTAGCGCTGTGCCTGCGAGACGGACGGCTGGTCTACTTCCGCGGGTGCCACAACCATCCCGCTACCTACAATCCGGTCAAACACGAGTCGCGGCGGTTCGAGGGAGATCCAATGGGAAAGTATAAGATCGTAGAGAGCGGGGCTCCGAGAACGCTGCGAGCGGTGCCGGCCGCGGCGGGGCCGCACGTGTCGCTCGCGCCGCACGAGCCGCACGGGCCGCATGTGCCGCAGGCCGCCCTGCTGCTCTAGGCCTGGCGCGACCTCCTCGTCCGCGGTATCCTGGACAACAGGAACTAGCCGCCCGTGGAGCGTCGCCAACGCAACGGTCTCTGTGCCTGTGGACTTTGAACATACGATTTAGTTCGGTTCCTTTCAAGTATTGATAACTATATTTTATTAATAGATCTAATCCTAAATATTGTTCCTTTTGAATACTCGATACGCGGTTTGCTTTTAAGTTATTTGTTCGGATAAGCTTTGGTTGCCTAGGAAAGCGGTGCCGTCATGTAGCGGCCGTAATA
>DWJQ01000566.1:0-13705 GCA_018248915.1 Hesperia meskei straton | reverse complement strand
GTATGCTCTAGGCCTCCTCAGTAATGAGGAGAGACCCGTGCTCAGTAGTGAGCCATTAGTGGGTTGTAGCTTAGCTTTTTAGCTTTAACCACGTGGACCTAACCGTGTCCTCGTGTGTTCAGGAATCTTCGATTGGATTGGAATATTTTTATGGGACGAGTAACGAGTTTAACGAAGCAAAACTTTATAGCTGGTTGAAAACAGGAATTATCGTCCAGTTCACTTGGATGTATCCATCAAGGAATGAATTCTGTAGCTTTTGTTCTTTAGAATGCACGTCAAGCCGACGGCGTTGGTCGTTGTAAATTTTAATTAATGATTACAAGTTAGTTTTTCAAACACATTAAACTCAAGTACTTAATCATTAAAAAAAGCATTAAAAAGGTAGTAGTTAGTAGTCTTCAGTATTTTCTACTGAGGCCTTCAACAGACAACTTCGAAGAAGACTTTTCTACTAAAAATTACAGATAGCTCAGGATGGTCACAAGCCCCCGCGTTGGGCAAGAAGTAGACGGTAGCTAGAGTCGGTAATAGTAGGTATCTACCTACCACTACTACTGTTTAATTTTTACTACGCTAAAGCAAGAAGTCAGAAAAGTAGATTAGTTACTTCCTAACAACCAGGGGCTGAAAAGTTTTAACTAAATGAAAAAATATTCAAATGCTAAGGTGTTCTTGGGATATATTGTATTAGACTAAAACAGGAACGAAAAAAGAACACTGAGATACATTGAATAATGGGTAATTTGTTTATAGCAATGAATATTTTAAGAGTTGGAAGAACCTGCCGGTAATGACTTAAAAACCAGACTAGCTCGGTCTCCTCTTTAATGAACGATGAGCAATGAGCATGTTTTAAAACACCTGCATAAGTATTACAGCCTGTAATTCACAGGCGAATGCTTCCGTTGTTGCTATCGCCAGACACCGCGTGTACATTTCCCGCATTCCGTCATCTCAGAAACGCGAGCTATTTCTTACTCGTGAAACGAATGCTCTGATTATGACATTTGTGAATGGAGAAGGAACGCGAGATGAAAGTGAAATAAATTTTTCGAGTTTAAGTGCGTGTCGGTGCTTAAAGTTATTCAATTACTTAATAGGTATTAGTGTAAAAAAATATGTAGCTTAAATTATTTAAGTGTTTTTTGTACTTACATGTATTTTTTCGTCTTAGTTCTTCACTTGCTGATAGCCCCTATTACTGTCGTCCATGGACGTCAATAATACCAATACCAAAGACATCACCGATGCGTTGCCGACCATTAAAAGCAAAGGACACTGTTTGACATGCGCAGCCGGATCATTGTGACCGAAACACAAAAAATACATAAGTCTCTAATGATATACCTAATAAGGTCCCTTAATACCATATGAAAGGGGACTTAATGGCACTTTTATGCTAAGAGCCTGTCAATCACGAATAATAAAGTATTCCACCGGTTCAGTTTTTATATATTATACGTACTAAAGAAATAATTTATGATACCGACAACACCACGACAACGAGAACCAACGCGAGGATGTGAGAGCGTTTATTTATTTATTCATTTATAGTATCAAGATAATAGCAAATAATTTAAATGATGTAAAAACAGATTAGGTATACGTTATTTTAGCGAAGATATCTTTTTCAGCGTTTTATGAGTGGATTATAAAGTTTATTAGACCCTGGCAACAACCGTCTGTTTATACATTCGACTCCGTTTATTGCGATCAACCGTCACCCAATTAATTCGGCCAGGGGACTGACATCGCGGAACCATTTAAACGCGTCTTTATGTCGGACGTTATTAATTTCTTAGAAAGCCAGATTTTTTGAAACAGACTCGTTATGATAATTTCACGTAGATTTATGGGCGGCCGGTGTTCTTTGATAGTGTATCTGATGGGCCCTCCGACGGATATTAATGCGTGCTGTTGATAGTAATAATGTGCTCGTTTATCTGTTCTTTGTATTTGAATCTCGGTTTGTATCATTTAAAGTTCAAATCACAGCACATGTTACAGTTATCCGTGTATGCTACATACTATATACAGTATACGCATAGTACACATACACAGTATACACAATGCAAAAGTCCTCACGCTAATGTGTCAGTAAAATTCTACTTGTGAGATTAGGAACTACATGGTCAGCCCTAAGGTTTAGTTGTAGGCTCCCTAAATATGTCGCGGAGCAGACTGTTATATGTTATTGTTATAGTATAGCTTTAAAAAAATTTGATTCATAAGTTACTTTGTAAGCTTTTTAGTATTATACATACAATTTTATGTTTTCATTTTACATCATATACATATGTGTATAGGGGAAAATCATTATCGATCTGTCTGTTTATGCAAATTCTCTATGGCCTTGTAATAGTTCTACTACCCAAGCCAAAGGTCTCGAGTTCGGTTCCCAGGTCGGACAGACATGTATGATGCATTTTTTTAAATCTACATGTAACGATGCTGTTGCATCCTAACCTAACTGACAATAAAAAAGGTGTCCAAATTTTATAAACTTATGTCGCGATTCGCGTTGTAATACTCGTAGCATCCATCAGTCCCCTTCTGTTCGACCAAAATACAGCGGGAAATTTAACTGTTTCATAAGGCAGTTCCCAAGTGGCAGATCCGTTGGCTGTCAGGCACATTGCCGTGGGCGGCACCGCGTCAGCATTATGGATGGATGGACAACGCTACCTAACCATCAGGCTCAGCTCGTTATTCGGTTATTAACACAAAAAACGTATCGCTACTTCATTTGATCTAGTGCAATGCAAGCTATGCAGTTGTATCGTAAGCAATTGTACACAAACCTGTTCAGCCATTAACAATAACCACTTGGCGAGCGCAATCAATTATCGCGTATTGGAACATGAAAGCCGCCGGTGTAATTGTTTACGGTGAACCGCGGGGTAGGTCGGTTCGTCGCTCGCCTCTGTCTAAACTAGCTACATTAACATAATAACAGATCAGAACTAGTTAGTGCGCGCATATTGTGGTTGCCGCGTAATGAGAAACGTCAAATTGGTTTTGTATTCATGCGCCCGCGCCGGTTGGTCGGACTCCATTTGTGTTTTGCCCAGGAGAACGTGAGCCAGAGTAAAGTTGCGCTGTGTGTACACTGCTTTAATAAAATGTAATGACTGATGACAATTACAGACGGGCATAGATAATTATGATTGAGGATTACGATTACATCTGGAAGCGCGGCCCTCTCCAAACATGCTTTAACTATGCTGAAAATGGTATTCAGGTATTTTTTTCTTCAACTTATCTTCATGATTAATACTGACTTTACACATACATTTTATGCAGGAATCTCGCATTTAGCCGTATGTCGACATGCGATAAATTAAAACAAAACTAAAAAGAACCTTCCTTATTTGAACGCACCTTTATTTAAGTAGACGGACAGTTAATAGTTCCAACTTAAAGAATTTAAATATGTTGTTTTGTTCCATTCCTCTATACGTAAATAACTGTAATTTTATTTTCATCTGTAATGGCGCAGTAACGGATTCGGCAGAGTAAGTTACTCGAGGTGTCTCACCAAATGGCCAGCGTCGAGATAAAAACCACGAAAGCGTTGTTTTAAAATGAATTTATTTATATCCTTGTTGATAACATAAAAGCTTGTTTTTCTTGATTTAAAGTGCTGGGTGTTTCGTTATTAGCGGAGGTGTTTGGTACCGTACAATGTTTTCATTTTGTAGATGATGTAAATAATAGTGACTATGATTTGATTTATCTTTATGATCGGAGGATTTTACGGACTTCAACTACCTGAAGTGTCTCTTCTTCCGCGTTTATTAGAATAAGTAGAATTTTATATTTTTCCTTCTTCCTATTGTCAAATGTCAATTGTTTCTTTTCGCGTGTCTTTTTTTCATGTCACCTGTTGGGAAATCGATTATCAAACAATTTTCCTGTTTACTTTTCGACTGCCAATGCGTTTGTGACGCCTTGAATTGTAGGTTGCCTGAAGACAACATTTATCAACCACTATCCGTGCCTATGAGGTCTATGAGGTAAGTCCGTTTCCGTATAAATATAAACGTATTTCCTCCCTTATACCTACTTTACAGAAACGCAGCTAACCAAGTCTCAAATTCTAGGCAAGCAATTTTTTTTAGAAAAACATATTGCTTTGTTGAAAAGAACCTACTTTTGTACGATACCATTAGACATTGTACAAAACAGCTTTGTGGATTAGCATGACATAATAAAATATTTGTTTTTCCTGCAATGAATTGCATTGACCTAATAATAATGTTCCTATATGGAAAATAAGGTATTTGCATCAGTCTAGTTCTGACCTTTTGATTTGTTCAATAATGATACAATTTATAATACAACCTTCATTACTACCACACGCAAGTGCACTTCATTGAGGTACTATGTTGGTACATAGTATCTCAACGGTGTCTTTAGGTTTAAATTATCCAATATACAGGCCAGCAACTACTGCCAGTATAAAGACAAAATAAGAAACATTAGGAGTAGGTAGGTTAGATTGCCATAAATTCTAAAACGGTATTGATACAAGACCTAATGTCCTCTTTACAGAATCTGTCGGTATCGCCTCATCGGCGATAAATTAGCGAAAGTAAATCTCTCCGGAAAACTAATTAACTTTTCAATTTCAGAAAAACTTTAAGTAATTTTCTGTATACCCCGTCGGTTCCGAGTACGAACGGGGTCCGGTTCGTAATTTCTTGTTTATTTTAAGTTTTCTTGCCGCCGATGTAATCTTAACACGAACACTCCGCCTCGAAGCTCGTTAATAGGGGTGCCGCTCGCTTGCATTATCGATAACGAATGAAAAAACATTCTCTCCGTATTACAACATGAGAGAAAAAGTACTAAGAACATCGTCGATTATCGAAGAATCTCGTTAGGGGATTTTTAAAGTTTACATTATATTGACTTTCATAATAGGTTTGATAGAGATATTAAAGACGAACTTATGACAAAACAACTGTATTATTTTTATTAAAGTTAATAAAGCTTTCAAATATTATTCAAAACAAAATAAGTAAAACAAGGAGGAAACAATTATGTATCTTTTTTGTATCTTCTAATTATAAAATAAAAAGTCTTCAATCTATGCCGAACAACTTCACATAAAACAATAAATAAGCCTTGTTAAAACTATCCCTCAAAAAAGAGAGCCTGTTTGATTAGTAAATTACAATGTATCGTGAATCGTGAATAATTAATTGCCAAACACTAATTAGAACTGGAGAGACCCTAAAACACCGATAGCATTCCAAGAAGCGTGTCGCAACACTACCTCCGAAGATTCGAATCCCACTGCGCCCGCCGTAATTGGGATGCTAATCAGATGCTGAACTGACTGCATCTTTGTCTCTCCCGTAGAATTTATCATCGTTCTCGCTCGCACCGACACTGCACCCAAGGCGGCGGAGTGTTCAATCATCTGGAAATAGGCATCGCCGCTTCCCCCGGGCTCCGTCCAAACGTAATCACCGTAGTTTGCACTGGCAGAATAATTTTTGTTTTTAACAACCAACCCACCCGGCGAAGTACAGCGGAGTGACGAGACGAGACCGATTACGTTTTATTGTTTTAGAAGTAACAATTTGTGGGCGCGAGGTCTTTGCAGCAAAGGCCTGTTCATTTTATCACACTTGTACTGACTTATTAAGATTGTTTTATTGTTAAGGAAGTGAAACTCTATTTATTTTCTATGTGCTACTTTAGACACCACTAATAACATGAAGACCTAAATATATTATCACGATACTTTTCACTCCTGAAACCTATCTTGTAATAAAAATTAGGCACGGAACCCTAAAAATGATATATTTATAACCCCCGGTGTTTCAGGTGACTTCGAAATACCTTCACAAAAATAACGGATATTGACGAAACGAAATTTCAATAGGAATAATTAGATACTTATTCCTAAAGCATAAAAGCATTCTTGGTGCAACCACAAATTCCTCGACTTTTTAAACTCCTAACTATCACATCTATATTTCTTATAAAATATTGAAGGTGCATTAAGTAGGTAGACCAGAAAAACGCACGAAGTACGGTCATGTAACAATAACAAGGTATGTTTGCTCGGCGTTTACAAAAGAGCCGAGGGGATTCTGCGCAATTATCTGGCGCGGAGATCGCGCGGCCAGCGATCGTATCGGGCCATCCTCATTATTGGAACCAGCTTTGTTGCGCCCAAATAGTATACGGCGAAATGGGAGAGTAAACGGAGCCTCGGACGCAACCGACGCGATACGAAAACGAAAATGTTGGACTACTAAATGACTAGCTATCTTTTTCTGTTTTTGAGGTGACTGCAATTGTGCAGTCACCTCAAAAACAGAATCCAGTTATTTAAAACTAAATTAGGTAAACGTAGTTTGTTCATACCATTTATTATTACATTACTAAGAAAATATATTTGTTAACTCTTTACCGACAACAAACAAACAGCAAAAAATAAATTATCACGTGAATAACACGTATGAAAGTCGGATATGAAAGAAGCGATTTCTTCCAGGCAACCTTTGGTCAGAGGACTGTTATCATTAAACCAGGGGACTGAGTCTGCTAAAACGCTGCACGTCTATCATATAAAAAACAATTATCAAATTAAGGTAGCAACTCCTCATTAAAGTATCTACTAAGCTCGTAAGTGGGCCCGTAAACATAACTACGGTGCCGCCATACGCTAAATAAGCTAGTTCGTTAGCGCGTGCTTCTAGCTCATAAACAATGCTCGGGACTGTCTCGGCATAGTGATATAATAAATAGTGTGCATTCTGGCAGCATACTGTACCGCTCGTTAGGCGATGCACGGCGCGATACCTCGGAACACGAGCGGTCTCGACTCGATGCTATCAGCGCCATTGTGGCTGTAATCACTTCCAACGTTTTGAATTCCGATATCCTTTTCTATAAATTTCTCCCTTAAAGTATTCTTAGATTTACAGCGGTTTCTGATCGTTAGCTCAAGCAGTCCTTATAGTTTTTAACACATTATCTGTGTTTTGGATGGCATGGGTCTCTAAAGGGATATGTTACTCTAACAGAGCCAGAGCACAAACAATTTGGCGTATAAGCTGTATAATAATTATAATTGTAGATCCGCCCGAAAAACTAATTCGAGACGCCTTGCTCGACTGGTACCGTAAGTGTTTTTTCATAAGGACATGAATGCATACAAATTACGAATATGGTAACCTTCTGATCATGTGGTCGATTGTGGTCCTCTGATAAATCAGTGAAACTTCTTAATGGATGGTAAAGCGATTTAAAACCATAAACAGGTACATACTTTTATGTACGTGTCTTCCCACACACATGAAACTTTCAGCGCTGACTTCAAAATATCTTATCCCATTCATTCATTAATCGCTACAATTTCATTTGTTCACTGGCATGCGCATTTTTAGGTTAAGTACTACGTTTTATTTTTTTGTGTAAAGTTTTGTTTTTATCATTTTCTATATTTTACCATTACCTAATTATATTGTTAGTATTCCATTATACAAGAAGTTGATGGTCTGCAATTCAATATGCCAAGCAGGTTAAATTATTTTTGTTTTTTCTCAGATAGTTATTGCTTATTATAATGAGGATCGTTTCTGTATAATTTTGCCTGTCGGTCGGTGGGTGGGCTACGCTTTTCGAAATACCAGCTCGTTTGTTGGTTTTCGATGATGGATAGCCATGTAATTAAGGATGATTATCTTTAGACCCGCCCGTTGCAGGCAACGTTGCAGGGGACTGACGTGAGTTTGACAGGAATTTTAAAATTGCCTCATTTTCTTCGTTCGCTATGGCAATAACTGCCTCGCGTGGCAGCACTCAACAGTTGACTTTATTGAAAACGAATTGACCTTTAGAATTACGTTTAACGATCCGTCGCGCGTCGCTCGACTCATTGATGATTTTGCTAATTTGTAAAGTGGGTACGTATTAGAAGGTAAGTGTTTATTTGTCATGGTTTTTTTGTTTACATAGAAGTAGCAGCCATGTAATCGACCTAGCGGTCAGTGACTGCTATTGCAATCAATAGATGTTTTAACGAACTTCGTTTTTTTAGAACGTTTGTGGTCGTAATAGGCTTAGGTACTGCTTAGGTAAATAAGTTCCTAAACGACCCATATTTACTTTGAAAGTCTTACGAAGGCAGAAACATGATACAATACTTTAGTGGGAGATTCATACAGTGCTGACTAATCGTTTAGACCGGCAACTGTTATTGGAATACAACACCTATAGAATCAGCGCAGCACTTAATCTTCTTAGACTTGTAGAATGACCACGAAAATGAAAACATTTGAACTCAGCGTCTAAGTGAGAAGTTATAGAAGATACCCCAGGTGCGGGCAAGTATGACCATGATCTGAAAGACTCATTTTTTCCGTCTCTTTAGGATTAGAACACAGGTCTCACATATCCGTCTCGTGTAATTCGAATCGGGGCCCCTTCGAACGTCGATCCGGCATGGTAATACACTATATAACTCGACAATACGTCATGCAATAAATCCATTACTCTCCACATCGTTATTGTCCGATGGTTGTCTCGTATTTTATTCATGTGCACTCCACTCAGATGAACACGCCGTTTAGCGCCTGCTCAGCCAACGACGTTGTTTTAAAAGCTTTCACAGCTCATTTTCACACTCGGCCACCACTATCGATAGTGCATTTCCGCTCCGTGTGCTCGGACGTGTTCGAGAGCTCCGTGTGTTGTTTATGTGACAGATCCTCGATGCTCGTTTAATTTGTAGTTGATTTTCGAGAGATAATTCGTTCTGTGGGATGGAGTCTGGAGTGTTGTGATTTTTGTTAGCTATTTTATTTGTAGATACTTACTTTAGTTAGGCCATGAACGAAGACTGAATATGAGGGAATGCACGTTTGCTTTTTAAACATGCTAGAAATTCGACCAACAAGAAATTTCATATTCCATTGTCTATACGAAAGTCTTAGTTCTCGTAAAAACTATGTAAAGTTACGATCGGCGGGACGCTGCTTCTAAAAAATAAGTTGCCGAAATCTTTTGTGCGTAAGTTTATTCGTTTCGGGCAAAGATTCAAATCTTTTATTTCGGACGTCTTCAACGTGAAATGTTGCGACGTTCGCCTGAATAAATTGGGACGGAACCATTGTGGGTCGGAAAGCAGGTAGGCTTTTTTGCCTCCCGCTGTATTGGCGGTGAAAAAAACCCCTAAATTTATTGTTGCCGGCTGTTTTTGAAATTCGAAACAGTAGTTATGGTGTAACTTCACTCGTTTCAAATGCGATTCGATTTGCATCGGAATCGTGATGGTGTTTGGACGTGATGCAGGTGTTTTTCTCTCCAAGTGTACGCTCGCAGCAATGAGTGGGTAACTGGGTATGTAATTTGGGGAAGTACAATGATTGTAAAAGTTCAAAACTCGGCAATTTTCTAAAAAATGCGTTGTTAAATATCACGTAGTTTTTATAATTTGCTAAGTATATTTGCCTCTCTTTGACGCTGTGTCTTGAGGTGCTATAATTTATTTGTATTATTTTATGCTCCCATAAATCTACATTGAAGCAACATATTATCGTAGTAGAATATTTATCTTAATGCGCTGTTATCAATATCATATATGTAATACGGTCAATACGTAGGATCATTTATTACTGTTAAAATCTTCGCATCGCAATAAATCATAGAATCGCATGATAATTATGTCTTTTACAGTAGGTAATGTCCAGTATCCGATCCACACGTTTAAGGTATTCAGTATTTATGTCGAATCCATCAACGTTATGAAAATGAGTGCACAAAATGTCTTCTCGAACGATAGCTTCCGTTTAATAACAAGCGTGGGCCAGGGATAGCGGCATCCTAAACAAACAATGATTTCCATTAATGTCCAACGGACAGACGGACGCCCGGCTCGGCCGCACATATATTTATTGATTTATTGATCGTAGGCAGAAATCCCGTCGGTCGTAATTTAAACACGAAATCGAAAAGCCGCTCCGATGTTTTGGTGATGCGTCGAACAGAAAAATATTTGGACAGGTTTACGATAATAACATTTCATAATATCCCATGTGTACTGGACGGAAAATAAATAGTGTCAGGTATTTTTAAATTTGATATGACTTTGAATCAGGGTTCTGTTGAGGGCACCGATCTCCTGTTAGTGATGAGGTAGGTATTTCCCCACGCTGATCCAGTGTGGATTAGGGAACGGTTTAGTAGTAGGTAGGTGAATTGAAATGTTGGCAGTTGTTATGTCGCCTGAACACTTTCGACACGATTAAACGACGACTAAGGACATTAATATTGTAATGCCATTCTGAACAGAAAATTACTGAAATGAATAAATAAATAAGTGGAGTAGGTACATATATTTCTTTGTTCCTTTCCCATAAGTTTCCTGTACGGTGAAGCGAAAAATAGGGAGCATAAGTTCGCGAAACAGACACGATTTCAAGAACATTCTAAGTTAGTGCGCTCAACACTTACCATCACCACCTACCATCAGATGGGATCATTGTGAAGCACTATCTTATAAGAAATAAAAAAAAACATAACAAGCCCAAACGGAACATACAAAAAACCTATTCTTGCCATAAGCGCGAGTCGTCAATTAATTCTTGAAATCGAAGTGTTTGAAAAAATATAATAGTACGAGTACAACTCCACTCATCCCATAGTCTCTACAGAATCTACGCTCACTTCCCTCTAAGCAGATGCACATGTTGCGCCGCGGGATTCCACTATCTATCCTTTTATTACTATCTCCCTCCCTTTCTCTCCTCCTACACTCTAATCTAGTTAATGAGGGACAACAAATCAAGTTATACAAATTATTTTATTGCAGTGAGATATTTTTATATGTCGTGTCTTACGATCTCAGATATGGCTTGTAACAAGAAACTGTTTATATGTTTGTTACAAATACCATAGGAAGATTTATATTATTAGATGTTTTATTTTCTTACTGGGCGACTATTTTGAAAGCGTTCGAAAAATTGATAAAAATAACTAACTTTGGAGTCCACAGTTTGGAGCACAGCGGTAGGTATTTTAATCATCAACCCAAATAAGAAATAGTTACGTAGTCGCTTTATAACCATGTAAAGAAGGGCAATTTAAATTAATGTGATATTTTCCTTAATAAAATAAATAGGTACGTAAGTTTAAAATCATTATCTAATAATTAAGCTTAATTAATAACCTGTTTAATGCCATTTTATTATTTTGTTATTAACTACAATTTCATTACGTAAATCCAACGAAATTAAAAAGTACTCCTAGTTTGAAAAGTGACTATGTATTAGAAAGGTGAATATTTGGGGCACATCTAATTCATTGATATGGGGAACAATAAGCTGCACATCCCACGAGCGACCATTACCTTCATCTCTCAGCGCACAACAAAAGCTGTAACCGGTCCGTTTCGGTCGTATCGTAAGAAATAAGACCCGATTGTATGTAAAACAAAGCCTCTAGAGCTCTAGACGGTCCATAAATTTTAATATAACGAGAGCTGCTACATAGAGTCCGAAGCGCCCGCGCATTCGCTCGCGTTATTAGCATTAGTTACTTTCTGTTTATTTTATTGTTCAATTTAGTCAACTTCGAAATAGGATAAGGTCTTGTCTTATCTAGTCTTTTGGCACTTATGCAATTGTATTTGCAGAGTTTTGTCGCATCAAATTATCATGTGGTTATTTGTTTATTTTTTTAAGTAATCTGATGTTAAATATTACTAACGTGAATGATTTTACCACCGTAACACAAACAGGTACCTAGATAACCAGCTTCTCTACCAGCTAATAAATTAATAACAAAATTCGTTTGGATATGAAAACGAACATTTGTCACAAACTTGGAAGTAGAACTTACCAAGACTACCTGTTCTTTGATTTGCACTTATTTTCATAATATTATAATAGGTATGTAATACATATATGTTACTCAGTTGTAATAAATAATAGTCTTGAAACTTTTGAATAAGGCAAGTCTTGTAGGTAAATTGATTTAAATGTTCCATTATGTTTACGCTTCACAGCGGTTCAGTGTTGAAAATAGGCAGTTTATCACACGGATGACCACTTCACCTGTGTGCCTATGCCTATGCCTAATGACTTAATACTGTGAAGAGCGCGTAAAATCCAAGCCCAAAACGACTGATGGCGCGGCCTACATAGGTATACCTAGCTAGGAGTACCTCGCTAGTTCTTTGTTTGAATTTTTTCATATGGAGTTACTTAACACTGCTCAAAATAAATATTATATAAAATTACCATATTATGATAAAAGTTTATTGCACAGGAAATTTTACTTATTTAAAACTATTTGAAATTAAACTTAATTAGAGTTTAAATAATAAATTATACGTGGGTATAACGTGGAAAACGTTGCCTCTTTGAATAAGTTAAGAATTACTCATAATTAATTTGTAGTTTTCGACAATTAAGTATTTCGTTATCTGTCAATTAATCATTCCCCGTGCAATAATTTCCGCCTCGTTTGCAACGCTACACACTCATTCGTTTACATGTCTACTTCGTACCAACAACAAAAGATATAAGTTAATTCATTTAATAACGACCAAAAGATTATTTGGGATAAGAGCAAGTACGAGTAGGTGCATTTAATGGAGATGGAGAGATTCTTTGACCCATTTTTCGGGCAGTACAAAAATATTTCCGAGAGATAGGTAGGTACTTTATTATTCGTATACCTATACTTAAATATTTTCCCTAATTTCCCGGGCTTGAAGGACCATGTTGATTTTAACCGATTAAAAAAGGAAATTAATCTAATTATATGTATAGGTATGTATGTATGCTTAAATTAAATATTCGTCCAAGGATTACTCTGAAATATTGAATAATTGTATTGTAACTACCCTT
This sequence comes from Hesperia meskei straton, assembly GCA_018248915.1. Lineage (NCBI taxonomy): Eukaryota > Metazoa > Arthropoda > Insecta > Lepidoptera > Hesperiidae > Hesperia > Hesperia meskei. The sequence continues at coordinate 827 of DWJQ01000566.1, read as the reverse complement.
TTTTTTGTTTTTTTTTACTTTATTCAATTTAAAAACCTCTAAAGATATCGCTACATCGATTCAGTAGTTTTATACTTAAGCTGCTTTAATAAACATCCCAATTAATACACCTAAAGCTATCACCAATAAAATCCCAGTGCCAAAATTGAGAGGCTAAATACTCTTGATAGCATATTCGTATCTACTACATTGCTTATTCGTGGTTGCAGGAAAGCGGTTACTTTGAACCGTATTTTGCATTCCTCGGCGGCACCATCAAAGCTATAATCACACTAGCCAATGCTGTCTATAACAAAACTTTTTGAACCTCCCACTCTACCGGTGTGGCTAAAATGCTGCTCGTTAAATGTGTACGTTTTAAAACTGCTAACTTTTTCGACGCTAGGAACCAAAATACCGAAATTGTTCCTTGGAATTAGATATCTACCTGTAATACTATTATATCGTAGGGATTTGTGGAAGCGATGGCGTAGAATGACATTCGAAAAGTGTTTGTAAAAACCAAGTTTCGAACTTTGATTTATTTCGAATTAAATCATTTCATTTCATTTCATTATAGTACCAACAAGGGAAATTATTTGTCGTCGCGAAGTTACGTCACTACCGTGTCCTGTTCCACTGTGGCGACTATAGTACAAGTTCATCATCATCGCAACCAATAATTGAACCACCCTTATGCCCGGGTTACACGAGGCTAGTTTTTCAAGCTAGGATAGCAAGCTAGTTCTCTTTGAAACTATCTTGGCTAGATGACCTGGCTTGGAATACGCTAGTTCTGTTTACATGAGGCTATATTATTTTAAGCTAGTATTATTGCTGTGACTGAG
>DWJQ01000565.1:0-13705 GCA_018248915.1 Hesperia meskei straton | reverse complement strand
TTAGCAATACCTGTTTTATTTAATTTTATTTTTATTTATATTATCGTAATTTATTTATTTAGACACAAACGCTTTATTTTTTCAATAACTATTTGACATCCAATACATGTTTATTTTCTCAAAAGAGCCACCGTAAGTTGTATCGTTAGATGGCGCTGGAGTCACGCACCCAGCGAATAGTTCAATTGAACAATGCGTCTGATCTTCGGTTGACGGATCGCTGACGTGCATAACTCGTAATGAATCCATGTAAATCAGTATGGGGTGGAATCTCTAATTTATATGCAAGACCAAAAAACTCTTAGTATTTCATCAGTTACAAGAATACATATATTTAGTGTCTATACAATTAGTTGCGTGACAAATTGCTTCGCCATAACGTACTCGTATTCCTGAGAAGGCTAACTTGGCGCTGTCTAACATTTCCGCCTGTCGGAAAGCATCATTATATTTGACATTTTACGATTAACCGTACGTTTATCATGTCAATTCTAACAGGCCATAACTCAAAATAATAAGTTATATTTACTGGACTATTAGTGGCCAATGAGGAATATATCAATAATAAATGATATCGACTTAATTGGAGTTCTTTTTTAAAAGTTGTAATACTGTTGTAAATTATAAAAAGATCATGCCCCAAGCAGGTACTTATTTTGGCCAGAATTATGATTTTCTGTGAAAAGGACTTTTTCTATACCTAAGCGTTCTTGTTATCTAATTGATACTAATTTAGGGCCGTACTTTTATAATAATTAGATTCGAGATAAAAATATACAGGAATGACCTCAAACCCTTTCTTAAAATTTGTCCATTAATTATCTTTCCAAAAATCTTACTTTCTTAATCCCTCAATAGGCACTCATAGTTCAATCTAGCTTATAAGCAATACTTACCTACTTAAGGAATTTTAAATTTTCGTCGTCAATCTACAATGAACCTTAATCAAAGCCATCACAGGGCCGGAAAGCTGGCATTTGTGTGAGTTGTCACTAAAACGAATTCAATATCAAACGCTTACAGAGCCTAGTTGTAATCCGTGATAACAGCGGTAATATCCTTTTTCTCAGTAATACCACGCTTGTAAGGGTGTTACTAGACCAATCGATCGATCGTCGATCAACGGCATCGATCGATGGTGGAATGGATTAGTTACCTCGATCGATGGTTTCTACTAGGCCAATCGATTGATCGACGTCGACTAATCCGTTCCACCATTGATTGATGCAACGATAGACGATCGATCGACTAGTCTGGTAACACCCTTAAGCATTCCTTCCATCCATAAACATTTCCTTATACCTATTAATATTACTAAACAACATAATTCTTTAAAAACTTCCATGAGGGTAACTTTGAGTGAGTCGTATGGATTCTACGCGCTTTATTATTTCCTTTCGTAATTTACCATTGATTGGGGACAAGAGAAGGTCCGTCGGTTAGTTATGAATGGACAAATGTGTAGTAATTCTAAGAATTATCCTGTTTTGAGTGGAGTTAGTCATCGTTAGTTGCGGTTTGGTAGAAGTATTCATTGACAATATTTCATATTGATTATGGTTGGAATCACGTAGGTAAACATAGTAATATAGAGGTAGGTATTCCTTGTGCAATTATTATGATGCACTTATTAGTTATGTTTAGTTTAGTAATTTATCCGCTATCGCTTCGCTTTGTGAAACTTTTTTATTTTTAACTAGCTGGCCCGGCAGACTTCGTCCTGCAGCATATAAGTATTATTAAGAAGATACCCTCCTTTCGCTTCGGGAAATTTGTTGTTCAACTTCTTTTGGTCGTAGCGTGATACTATACAGCCTATAGCCTTCCTCAATAAATAGACAATTCAACATAAAAAGAATAGGTAATTCAATTCGAACCAGAAGTTCCTGATATTAGCGTGTACAAACAAACAAAGACGAATCTTTTAAAAATTGTTAAATGCTAAAACCTAAATAGAATAAGTAGTAATAATACCGTGTCATGGTGATTATTTTCATTTTTAATAATCTATAACTGTAATTAGTTGTAAGTAGTTACCTATCACCTACATACTACAATCATTGATTAATCGGCATCGATTAAGTTAAACCCATTTAAAATTAAAACTGTATGTACCACATCGACAGTTTAATCACAAACCTACAAATGACATCACAAATTCGCAACGAACCATCAAATTAAAATCAATACATTATTTGTTGTATCAAGAAAGTATGTATGAATTGAACAGTATGTAGTACCGTCATTACGGAAACCGCATCGGTCAGCCAATGCGCCAATAATACGCTCAATTAATTAGCGTACCGAGTGACGTGTTCGACGTACTTACCTAATTAATGTTCCAGAACCGAACCAACAATACTGCTGTTATTATAATACCACTGACTGCCACTGATTGAGGTAATCCAACAACGTTATCTAATATGCTTCTATCGATCAATCAATAAACATTCCGTTAATTGGGTAATTTTTATTAATCTTTTTAAGGTAAATATTTACTGCTACTGATTGAGGTAACCTAACAACGTTATGTAATACACTTTTATCGAGCAATAAATATTAAATTTCATTAATTGGGTAATTTTTATTAAGAAGGGGTCTTTGTTTAGATAAATTCCTGTTTAAACCACAAATATCACGCTTTGGCAATAAACAATAAATAATTATTTATTTGTTTATAAACAAAAAACAATTTAAACATACATTTGAATTAATTCATTTCGTATTATTATATCTAAAAATTGCTCATAATAATGTTTCATATAAGTCAAGAATACAACCATAAAAGTGCATTTTTTTCTTGAATATAGTTTTTCTACCTTCTACGATGTGAGATGAATATTAGATATTATTAGCACAATACGTTTTCAATAACTCGCCTTCGACCTACGAAATTCAAGGGGCGAGAGGGGAGCAATTTAGCAGCAATTTTAATAATAAGTCCCTGGTATTTCTATTATAGCGGGAGGCGATCAGGTGGGTCGCCGCGAGGGGTTTAATAACTCACGATTAGCCTATTGGATTCGCTATGAATGTTTGCTATTTTTTCTATATAGCCCTCATGCACGTTTAAATGAAACGGAAATTAAAAATAGTTTGTTTGCTCGCGAAACTGAGGTATCGGGCTTTATTAAATTGTTCACTTATTGGATAGATGTACATGGAGAATTGTGAAATGGTTTTAATATGAAAGATAATTACAGAAGATTTTATCATTATATAAGTTAGGGGAGATTGCAGATGATAAGTTCAAGATCTTGAAAAAAATGTGATAATTAGAAACGAAATGAACTAAATCACGCAGTCTTATATTTTGTAAGGTAAATATGATCGGTTGGTCGCTAGAATTTTCAATTAAAAGAGATAACAGCAGTGTGCATCCTCCCTTCATGGTTGGGGTGATTTTTTAATTTATTAAAACTTCTACGCCGTTGGCGGCTGCCGATATTACTTTGTTACGTGGCCGTGTAGTCTTGTATTATGTAATCTCCCCATTCGAGTACAAGGCAAAAAATGTTTGTACTTCTTTAGACTGCGTAAATCTATATTTTTATTTTCAAAATTATAAGAAATGAACGGTATTGTTAATTCTAATACAGTTTTATTAAGAGTGTAGATTAAAGTGTGCAAGGTTATAAAATAAAATTAAATGTCACAACTCGCAACCCTGAATACATTTTAGTTCCTAACTTTATTAGTTTCGTGGCATCCGTAATATTCAACTGCTGATTGTTGCTATTTCATCACTCATCATATCAATAATTATGGATTTGCTTTATCCATAGGTACCGTACTGTTATGTTATGCCATAAATTTAAAACGTGACTATCATTATAATATGTGTAGCTAAATATTTAAAATAGAAAGACATTTGAACAAACTATGGATACAATAAATTAGACGACCCTGTAGCCTAGTTCGTAGCGACCCTGCCTGCGACGTGAGGGGTCCCGGGTTCGATTCCCGGCCGGGGCAGATATTATGTGGCAGATAAATATTTGTACTCGGGTCATGGGTGTAATTGTGGTGTGTTATATGTGTAGTCCATGCCACTCGCGACACAGGTACCTGGTAACCTACTGCGGGGGTATGAGTGTGTTAGCGTTTATTTATTATTTATTAGTTACAATCAAACACCAATTGTTACTTATAATAAAGTACCACAAAACAAAACATTCCCAAAATAGTTTAAATTATCATATAAATGTTGTTCTGCATTCACGACAGTTGTTGCTTGTAACAGTTGCACAAAATGATTCCAAAAATTAATTCTCATATCGCATTCATTGAATAATTAGGTTGCCGTTCAGAATAATCCTACGTAGCCGTATGCAGGACGCGAATTGAAAATAATAACGGAATGTTTTAATTTCCCTGCGAGTGACGGGTCACGTGTCCCCCTGCCTCCCCTCGTAACTGTCATCGTCACTGCCGCGGACAATTAGCCGGCCTGCTCATGAAATTAAACAAGTAGAGTATGTTTGCCCGATTTTTTACACAACCGGTTTGCATCGCCTGCAGCGGGTATGCTGTCAAGTAAGACATAATAGCCGCTCGGATGAATGGTACCATGATAGATATGATGAGAGCTTAAGTGCGCTATAGATATTCTTATGGGTCGTTTTACTTCTATTATGTTTGTTTATTTTTCTAGCGGCACAAAGTATGTGGCAATAAAGTATGTGAGGTACCTACGTCTTTAGCTATGCCTGTTATGTTAGCGTTTATTGTAATACACTATACTGTGATTGTATGTAATTAATTAGCTTGCTTAATTTTCTAATACAAACACTCTCAAAGTATAATTAAACTATAGCATATCTGTATCTATTTAATTTGCGTCTTAACTGAAAGTGATTCTAACATTGTTTTAAATTGAATACTAGCAACCAATTCGCATAAAACAATTGAGGAACGGTTTGAATAGAGAAGTCAACTAAATTAATAAACAGAAGCTGATTAGCTTTTCCCATTTGAAGAACGTTCACAATTCACATTCGTGAGTCACACGAGCGGAAAATTAACAGCTATTGTTACAGAAGCTATGAATTTTTGAGGGCTTAGCTTGTCATGGCATCAGATTAAGAGCAAGTCAGTCATGATGAATTGAACAACCCTAATTTATATATCAAAATAGAAAGTTTGTTAGGTATTTGATATCCTTTTTGGATGTATAAATTAAGTTCACACAATTTTATGACTCATTTATTTTTTTACGTGTACGTATCAGTAATGATTTGCAAATACTTTTAAATTCACAATACACAAGCTGTAGTATATGAAAAAGGGGCAAGGAAGTCCTAAGGAGATTTTGTTCCTAAACACAGTTATATTATATTATACTGTCATTTACAATCGACTTGTACTGTCTATTAAATGCACGTTGAAGATGTTTTATAATAACGTCTCTCTGTACGTTATCGTGCGTGTTCTACCATTTTGTACCATTATCGATTTACCCAAGCCATGTATGGTCGGTATATATGTAGATGGAAAAAATAATTCTTACGTTTTATCTTCATAGGTACTACCTACCTCTCTTTACTCAATATAATTCTGTATCTAACTGTGCTATTGAATAGGTACACCTACCTACTATAATTTGTTTACCTACCAGACATTTCAGTGTAGAATATCTGCGAAATTGTTTATAAATTAGTAAAGAATATTTTATTTCGTAGAATTCTCTTTTATGAGTCTCACTAATGAGTACGAACTAAAATGTGAATATCGTGATGCTCGCTAGTGTTTCATAATGTTAATTAGCATAGGAATAATGTTACAAGTAAAATCACGGGGCGTCCGAAGCTCGGGGGTCAGATGTCTCGTACACACAATAGATGCATTGCGATCCAATTAAAATTAATTAGCTTCAGAACACACTCTACAGACCAAGGCAACAAATCAACGAAGATACAACCTCGGATAGCGGTGCTGTGGATAAGGACATCGCAAATAAACGCCATTCGGATATATTCAGAAATCTGTCTGATAGCGGTACTAAATAATTGTTGCGGAGGTTAAATTTCGACTACATTGTTAAGCCGTATTTCCAGTGTCAGAAAATTATAAATTAGTCCATGATTTGATTGTTTTCTGCAAGTTATGCCAATTTTATTTCCATGCCATAGGAATGATTTTTTTATCATTTTATGTCACGATATTATAAGTACTATATAATGTAGACGCGATTCGCTTGTTTTGATCTGCTTCGTCTGCAACTATAACGTGGACGCGAAAGACAAATACGGAACGTATGAGACAGAAAGTAATAGTGATAGTGAAAACTACGTTAATTAGAGGTATTTGATGGCGTCACTTCCGGCGCGCTAGTGCTAGATCTACGTTTATAACATTATATGGTATTTTGCCAATCAAGGGATCACGTGCTAAGTGGTGAGTAATGTCAATCGTAATTACAGTCGTATGGTCCTACGTTGAGCCCTTAAAATCTTAACAAAACAAAAACATTGAAACAAGCAGGTGTTATATGTATAACTGGAGGGAATTTCTTAAGAGATAATTATCATTGTTTTCATTATGGTACAGAAACCTATATTAATTTCTTTATAGTAGATATCATATCTAGGGGCTCTAATATGCGCGAGGAAAAGTTCGTCGATCCCCGAATTCGGCCGAAGAAGGGACGCGAAGTCAAATGATTTGTTTTCATGTTCAACAAGTAGTTTCACGTCAGTGTTTCTGTAAATTGGATCTGTTATAAAATAACGGTTATTTTCGTTGTCAATTTATCATTGTGGCGGGCGGGAGGAGGCGCTGTTAATCATAACTGGAACGATTGCCAAAATAACTTGTATTCCTAGTGCACGGTGATTTATGATGTTAGTATGTTAATTACAATGAACGACTAGTGTCATCCGGGTCACACGTAATTGACAATCTTTATAATGAGACGTCTGCGCCAGCGCCGGCCTTTTTGGCTTATTAATTAGGACCAAACTAAAGTCGGCTAATTAGATGCTAAAGCTGGGTTCTAGGAATATTTCTGCGAGCCAAATAATTGTTACTACGAGTATAACATTAATTTGCAATGTTGTTTAGTCTAGTTTCTGTGTAATCGATGAAAAATCTTTGTATGATGGCTCGCGTGTGCGTTAGTCAACAAATTTCTCGGAATTAGAATAAGTAATAATCAGTAGAATAGAAAAATTTACTGTTCTAAAGATGTAGAGGGAAGATGGAGATAGTCATTGAAGGATTTATAGATGGGTATTATAATTGTATTAGAAAATAAACCAAAGATTTCGTTCAGTTAACTGTAACGGAACTATTAATCTACATAAAGTTAATATTTAACCCAGTCCCGCGTAAGCAGGTTTGCTTCAGACTCTTTTTTCATTTTCAATTTGTAGGTTAACAAATTGAACGTTTTAAAAGAACAGAATAAATGAGCACTTCAATGTTACTAAAACGTTATTACAATTAGTATTACGCGTATAAACCTCTTCAGGTGTTATTACGTATAAAAATCCGAGCAATTCAATTAGCAGGAAAGCTAGGCGGAGGGTGCGGAGGGCAGGGCCTAATAAACATAATATAAATAATCTGTGGCGATAAATCTGCAGCGCTTTATGGCAGGAGTGGGTTGTCACTCCGTCTAATTAGCGCTAGTGCTACTGAGCCCGTTACGCATTCAGCGGAAAAGCGCTGAATTTACGTACGTTTTAGCAAAATCAAATTCATGCTCCGATGCCTGATTATCGTATTGTTATTTATGAATTCTTCCACTAATTATGAGTATTTTAATAAACCACATTACATCTATAATAACCAGTATATGTTTAATTATCGTATATCGTTTAATTGAATTAACCGGTATCTAAACATTTGTTGTTGTATTGAACTATTGATAATTTAATATTAGAAAAGATGCATTTGTAAAAATAAAGTTCTATTATTTGTGGTATACGTAGATTCGGCAAAAAGTTATTAGGTAGTGATCACAAAGTTTTTATATTTTATATTGCTGAAAACTATCAAAATGTTTTAAGTGTTCTGCTCCAATAGATAATATAATTCCAGCAGATTTAAAATGTTCAATTCAAACAAATACACATACTTATTATAAACACGTGAAAAATTATATCCGGAAAGCGTCAAAGCCGCTGCATGGTCACTATCATCAAAGCACTCTTCATCGAGCTTAGTTAATTATGAGGACATATCAGCTTTATTATAATTACTCATTTTAATGTTGCTGCGCCTAGATCATGTAGAGCCGTAGTCGCGCCCGCTCCGGCGACATTATACCACAAACTGTGGGAAAGACTGTACCTGGCTCAGTTTTTAATTATGCGCTTTGTAATTAGGCTTCACGTGAATAAATCATCTCGGTTCATTCGCGTTTCATTGCACTTCAGTCGATACCCACGCAGACTTTTTTACTTTGACGCGCTGGTAAAGCTATAGGCAAATTGCGTGGCTTCAGAGCAAGTCATTAGGCGTTTATAAAGATGCATTTCATGTTTAGTTGTGATTGTGTTAAAAAATTAATTCAATGTACACATATATTGGTTACTGCAAAGCGTAAGTATGATAATATGTATTTAATTAACTTCAAATAAACTCATGAGGTTAATTAAAAAGGTAGGTAAAGGTCAAGGGCCGATTCGTGCTAACACAGTTCTAGTTACACTTCAGGCTATAATTAGCCTTTGACCGATTTTAAAGTATAGAGTTAATAAGGCCTAATAATTGTGTTTACCTGCCTATGAAGTAAGAGATCCTGGGTTCGATTTCCATACGTAGGTTTAAGTGACAGATAAATATATTTTACATACTGTGTAATCATTTATTTTATTTTATAAAGTTCATATAATTATGCGAAAATGAGTTTGATTGTAATATTAGCGGGGAGCTGCAGGTCGCAGGTGTTACGGCAGCGATCACAATCCTCTCACAACCGGTATCACATGCATGCACCATTACCTCCATAATTTAATTAGTTTCGAGTGATCATTTCATTAATAGAGGCGATATTTGGTGAGCGCTCTCAATCGCTCGCGGCTTTGTCAATTTTAATTAATACTCGATAGGTGGACCGAAATGTTGGAATTCTTCGTTAATTAGTCCGGCTCGAGATTTCTAATAATTTAATTAACGGAGAGAGTTAATAAGCCTGCGACCGCCCTGTCGGTATTCCTGTAACGCGTCGGTATTCGCGCCACGCTGTCGCTATCCGCTCATTTTATTTATACAGTTGTTGTTCGTATTAGTATTATGTGTTCATATTATAACGACATTGTTATATCGCGATACATTAATGGATATCTCATTTATTATGCGATGTCTAGTGAATGTACCTAATTGTAATAAAACCGACTTCAATACCGAACGGTAATTAGTAAGATTTTTTATGAAACAAATTGGTTCGCCTATAGATTTTTGAGTTGAGGGTTTTACTCGATTTCCCAAGATTTTATTATAATTATATGTAAGTACACTGACTTGATGTAACAGGACTACCTATCTCAGAAATACGCTCTTTGACATAAAAAATATTTGACATTTCTTTGTGCATAGAACTTTGTTTACCAAGCAGCAAACATTGTACCTAGAAAAATAAACTTACTAAATCGCCTGCATGTCTTTGCGGACCATTTTCAGAAATTGCCCGCTATTAAGTGTACCTACGGTATCGACCAGCGCCACAGAGTACCTACAACAGTTAACTCTGTCCCCGCATGCAACAAATGACATACAATCGTCGTAGCCCTTTTCAGAATGTCAAGCAAATTGCACCCGTTTGTTGCATAATGTTCGCAAACGTAGCATTTACTTGACGTTCAAGCGGCTCTTGTTACAAATTGATGCACGCTTCCTTTTAAACATGCAACGGCTTACATGAAACCAGTGTTTGTGAATATTGCCAGCACTGATAATGAATTAATATTGCTAGTATGCTCTTTCGTTGCAGTTGAAAGTATCGCAGATACCAATAGTTTTTTTTTCAAAATCTCAAATTAACAAGTAACAGAATTATATGCAAGTAATATCACCAAGGGTAGGTAGGTATTATCGATATTCAAAAATAATAACAGAAACAGAATAAAATATAAAATAAAAATAAAATCAGCAGACAAAAATATAACACAAGAAGTACTACCTACTACACAGTTAGTACAATTATTTGGGCATTTTAAATTAAATAATCTTCCCTGGATGATTAATTAATTGTACACATAATCATATTACAAAATATTCCAGAAAATAGTAAACTGAAATAAAAAATAGACATTTGAATACATAGGTAAAATAATAAAATGACACAATTTTACAATTTTAAACATTAATTAATTTTAGAACTAAAACATCTCTAATCCGATTTTCTCTGTAAATACATACAGCATCTAGAATTCGGGAGAGTTTTCAATTTAACCGTATCACACATATTTTAACAGGCTAAGAAGAGGAGAATCCTTTTTGGATTTAGAACGTAGACGTATGTAAGTTGGACAGTGAAAAGATCACAAAGTACAAAGTCATTACAGACGAATACAATGTCAAAGATCACACGGAACAATAAAGCGAGAAGGAAGATAGCACTCGGTCGGTACTCGGTACTAACCCTTTATCTAGACAGCGCCGGCGGCGACATCAAAGTCGTGCTCAAAGGAAGCTCCAAGCAAACATTGGATAATAAAATGTGCTAATATTTAAGTTTCCTGCCCCAAAGGACTACGACGGGCAATTAAACTTCTAATCCAACAACTACATGTGGCGGATGTGGGATAGGAAAACAATCGCTGTGTGTCTATTGCTCAGTCTACTGACTTATGCTATGAGTGTGTTTGAAGTGTTATAGTTATTGTTAGAGTAAATTAACTAAACTAATCAGCAATGTTTTTTTAATTACATCATTCAGAACATGTAGGTTTATGTGATCATTGAGGTCGTTCACAATTAAAGTTTTATTAAACAAGTAGGTACCTATTTAAGTGAAGAAGTTAAAGAAGGAGAGGTAACTGAATACTTTCTTCGTACTTATACCTATCGTATATTTCTAGTACGTATACTCCGTTTGCGTTCAATCTGGGATTTATTTAAATGGCAACCTACACAAATGCAAACTTTTCGCCCCTGCGATAAAGGTTCATTGTAGATAGAAGGCGAGAAATGGCGAGAATTTAAAATGCCTTAAGTAAAATTAGCTCACAGGATAACTTGAACTGTGAGCACGCATTACAAAAATGTTTAAAGCGGGGCTAATAATTCTATATGCTCGGCAACTCAAGTACAGGTACTATCAGTATTTCTTTACGCGTGCCGACTCTACAACTCTACATCACATACTGCAGCGTTACTCAACCTCACGCAACTCCATAGTCTCTTTTTTCGACAAAGAATTCACGAGGCGAAGGACATTGTCAGCGGATTTAAATTAGTTCCGGGATACGCGTTGATCTCTTTAAAGTCGTGATGATGCGACTCGGCGCGAGGTCGCGGCGGTGAATTGAAAACGTGAGGCGCGGTATTCAGTGTGCGATTACACGCAATTATCACTTCGCGCGCGATTCGCGATGCCCGTCGCCTACTGCGAGTGTCTCAACAGCAAGTCGGTGCGCTCCTCGGAGTACCTTTATTTTATTAGCTACGTTTGACCTTTTACGTCGTATTATACTTACCTAAGTCGTGGTAAGCTGGCTAAAGTTTTCTCTTTCAACAATGTTATCGCGTTTTTATGTCCATTGTCAAGGCTAAGTGGCGAAAATGAAGTATTTAGTATTTTGTCCTGTCTTGTATTATTAACCCTTTATATGACTACTTGAAAGGTGGCATATTTAGCTAAAGTATTCATGTTTGCCTCGGCCAGGAATCGATTTGAAAACCCAAACGGGCATGTTCATTATCACCCGTCAATACCTTGTTTTATTAATATGTACTTATTTCAGTACTATTTAAATTAATGTGCCTAATATTCCTGGCCGCGAGTTTCTATCAAACACTGTATAATCTGTAAAACTATCCACCGATAGTGGAGTTCCATCTCCTAATCCTGCGGCCGACGCGGCGGGAAAATGGCGGAAATTGAAAATAAACATTTCATCTGCGCCGTGGCACGCACTGCCCAAATTGACAATACAACCAATTTGCCGCCGCGCACCGACCACCTTTGTATGGGAATTGAAAAATAATATTACTTTTTTTCTACTATGCGCACGTGTGCAATCTCGAAAATAAACTATGATTCCTAAAGTTTTATTATTTTATGAAAGACGGTTTTAATATAGCGTCTAACTGAGTTCTTAGCGTGGATTGAATGCAACGGGATAGGCGACTCATTAAACGCTGGTGTTATCAGTGACAGGAAACTGTCGGATAGAGCGTCGTTCGTTGGTGCGTTCATTCATTCAGTTTTTAGAAGGAGAGCGTTTTGTAAACACGTGTTTCGTCGTTCGTTGTTCATCGGCCGGTGTTTTGCGATCGGAATCGCGTTGGAGCATTTTGTTTAATAACAAAAATATTGGTGCGCTATGATCAGTGCTTCTTAGTATTGGCTGATGTTGTAGAGTTTACTTTGATATTATTTGAGCGGTAAGTTTTTTAACTTTCATAGCTAGCATATACGTTTTGTTTTTCATATCGGATTCTGAATTAGGAACATAACTGAATAAAACGAGCATTGATTTGATTGCTTGTGGTTTTCATTAAACTACCAAATCATTTATAATTAACGAAACAACATTAACAAATGATTTTTAATGTAACAGCGATTCAACAGCTTAAAGTTGTGTGGTGTCTTAGGTAAATAAAAAGCATTAGAGAAAGAAACTCCTCTGCGTGCATTGGAAACGATAAAGTATTGTTGGATTGCTCGACTTGGCTTTGCTCTTACAATAATTAGGTATGAGGAGTTATGGGACGTAGTTCACCGCGCTGACTAAGTATGAGAAGGTAGACTACACATTTGAGAAAATTATCGAATACTGTTGATGTGCATGTTTCTTGACTGAGTTCCTTTGGCAAAATATGCCAATATTATTTATAATTCGCACACAATTGGGAATCGCTGAAATGCACGAACTTTGAAGATTCAAATCATTGCAATTCGTTACATATTATGTATTAGCTGTACCCGCAGCTTCGCTTGCGTGAAACTCCCATGTGTCACACAGTTTTTCCTACGTGAATCCCCAATCTGCTTATTTCGTGGCAAAGCATGTAGTCTCAGGGAACTGTGTGCGTTTAAATTGAAAGGGGAAATTGTTTGGGATAAGTGGTAGGTATATAACTGTGGAACGAACTTCCCTCGTTATTCCTACAGTGCCATGACATGGGGTTGTTCAAAAAGCAGGTCATCGCGTACTTCGCGGCCGGAAACGCATTGGTGATGTCCCTAGTGTGTCCCTTCGTTCGCCTGCTTAGGTTATAAAAAAAACTCAGCCGTACCAATCCCAGTGAGGTTTACAGATACAATAATATTTAACTATGAGACGGATTCCATTACAGTTTTGGCGGAGTTATATTTCGCAAGTTTATTATGATAACCCAGCAAAAGAATTAAGCCTTATTTTATAAGCTGGTCTGGGTGGCCAGTCCCTGTCAGTCCGTTGAGGACATTGATGGCGTTGTCCTGATCAACTATGTACATTATCAAAATAAGTATAAACGATTTCATAAACCCGCGAACTCGATCCCAAATAGGAGTTTTTAACGCGTGAATCCTGATGCCGCGGGAATCCCG
>DWJQ01000564.1:0-13715 GCA_018248915.1 Hesperia meskei straton | reverse complement strand
AGAATCGACAGCGATTTGCATTTTGATTTATGTATTCCTATATTGACACAAATTCATTAGAACTCGTTGTAAAATCTCGCGTGATGTAGCATGCATACCGATGAATTATTTAATGCATAATGTGTATGCTAATAATGTGATGTGACGATGCAAACTGGTTGCAATGCAACTATGATAATTTTTTATGTCATTATTATTTTCTCCAACTTTCATTTAATTTGGATAACAAGTCTTCGACAGTTCATATAAATAATGCTAAGCACTCTTAACCTCAGATAAGGATTCGCAGTGTTGTAAATACTTCAATATACAAGACAAGAACACATACACAGACCGATAACATAAATTTAAACTCACTCAATCGAACTCGAGAGTTTTAGAACGGCGCGGCGGTCCAGGTGTTTAAGGTACATTGCAGATGAATAAGAATGCAGATTGATGGCAAGAATTTAAAATGTCGTAAGTAAAGCTTACAAGCTAAATTGAACTTTGAGCACAATAATAAATTTGTTTATAGCTGGGAGTAGCAATTCCATATTCTATGCAACAGGTAATATAGGCCCCATTTAAAGAGAAGAGAAGTTGTGGGATTTTCCGTGTCTGATGTATCCGCTTGTGATGAACTCCAATACTGCTTCGAAAACAAAAGAAACAGCTAATCTAATATACTTTTTTAAACTAAAAATAGATTTGATATGCGATTATACGAGCGACCCATAATTATTATGATTGATGACAGTTGATAACCATTCTTCCCTTTGAAAAGAATTGCAATATACGCGCCGTCTAGTATCCCATGTTGCCGATATATTAGTGTATGATGATGATAAGAAGCGTTGGAATGGAAAGGCATGCGAAAACTGGTGAGAAAAGACATTGTTTGCCAACTGTTACATAGTATGTGTATCAGGTTTACGCGATAAATACGTCAACTAATTACCTACCGAACGCGGAAGACACTTCACTTGAGAAATAGCTTTAAAAAATCCTAAACTCATCAGTCAATTGTGTCGGTGTTTTCGTCTTTATTTATAGATAAGTACAGTCTCAAACCAAGTAACATTGGTTAACGATTAACGAGTGATGATTTCTTACTTTCTTTCCTCTTATTTCTTTCTTGACTCGTATTGCGTTGGTGATGGTGCTTGAAGTTTAGTGTGGCTGAATTCAGGGGCGACAACGACTACTTATCACCGAGTTTGCTTGTCTGCTCTTCTGTCGAATATTAATATAAAAAGATGTCGTCAACTTAATTTCATAAGCTTTGGAATAGTGCTGGAACTGCCTACCTATTTGAATTCGCTTGAAATCATAGGAGCATCTTGAAAAGATATATCACAAAATATAACTGTCCTAACTATCCCTGGGCTCGCGTTTCTTTCATAAAAAAATAAATTCTGGTTCACAGGAAATAGCAAACTAGACACCTTTGAGAACTTTACAGAGAATTCTTTTTGTTTTTTATTTATTTATTTAAACTTTATGCACCATACAAATTGTATTGATACAAAAGGCGGACTTAATGCTAAAAGCATCCTCTCCCAGTCAACCTTCAGGAAGTACGAACCCAACGAAATGGCGGCAAGAATATAAAAAAATAATTAATTTGTTAGGGAAATTTCATGTTTCCCTTACTGAAGAATAATGTTTTTGATCAAATGTCTGTGTTAATTGTAACCTACATGCACGGAACAAATAGTTTAATCTATTGGACAATGATGATAACCAATTCGTTTACATTTTTCATTTAGTATTTCAAGTAACAGTTGCCACGCACACACGTATACAATAACATTTAATAAATGAATAAATAGATTTAAAACCCGAAACACCCTTATATAAAACTAAAGTGAAGTTCCCTTGTTTAAAGACAATCCTGAGAGCAATGTCCGCTCATGCTTTGTCCTCTGAACTAAAGAAATATGCAAAAAGTAAAGCAAAACAAGTAAGAGGATGTACTTAGTTCTAATTCAGCTTGCAAAATTTGACCTGACCATAGTACAATTATAGCAAGTATAAGTTTTAAAAATTAATAAAACATAAAAAATAACGCTACACGCTCACAGCTCCACACTAGGATTCCCTATATCGTGGATGTCATGAACAACACACAAGACAAGGACACACATCCAGACCGAGAACGGAAAATCTCCGCCTCGCTGGGATTCGCAACCAAAACCCACGAAACAGCGATCTTTTGTGTTGGCGTGTTAATCATTGCGTCAATCGAGTCGTCAAAAATGTAAAAGAAAGACATTGTAATTGGGCACATGTACATTAAAATTTCTCCTGGACAGATTCGCGGAATCTCCCAAATAGGCCACACGCAATTTGAAAATAGTTAACACTTTTGGGACGTGAACCACATCTGCTATCTTCTCGTACAACCTATTAATTGTCCAAAGATCCAGGTCATACCCAGATAGCATCAACAGTTACACCAGTAATTACCTCGTGAGGTAGTGGAATATCTCACAAGTCATCACTACATTACGACGGCAATGATGTAAGAGTTATTTAGGGCGATTTTTTCACATACATATATCTCATAGCCGTAAATGGCTTGATAGCTCATCTGTATTGGAATTAAACCATAATACGTTGTGCTTCACCTAATGAGTTTGTCTAGAAACTTCTATTTGTACATTTTAAAATCGAAAACTAGTTATTTAACCACAGGTGCTTTCATTTGCGATTTGTGATTTCTTCTACAATATTCGCGGCATTTTTTTTAATTTTGAGCTGGTTTAATTGTGGTTATAAATGAAAAACAAGTCATAGCTTAAACGCTGCTGCTATCATAGCTTGTAATTATTCTTGTAAATAAACCATAAAATGAATATGGCCTTCATTAAACAAATCGTTTAGTGCATTTTTATAACTATGTATAAATTAATATAAGAAAGCAAAGAAGTCAAACACTGTCATTTATTGTAACCATGTGTTCATAGCTACTCCAGCTTCAATAGCCATCAATTGACCTTCATACAGTCATTGCTTTGACATCGATTGTCGTCACCGGTTAAAACTAAGTATTCTATTTTTATCAAATTCAACAACGTATTCAAGTATTTTCAAAAACATTTTGGGTGTAACGTTATCAATGAACAGAGAACTTTATTTATTATGCTGGGAAACGGAGGGAGGAAAAACTATAATGATAGCCCAAAAACCTCACAAGAATAAAAAAATCAATAACGAAGATGTCCATCGTAAAAAAAAACGATAATTAAAATCTTATTATAAGTTTTCAGTTATGGAATTGCTTAGTAAGTATTATTATATTTCTAATGGTCTTATTGAATAACTAAGTAAAAACTGCAGGGATCAGCGACTAGTAGACATGTAATATAAAACGTGCCATGTGAAGATAGCTGTACATGTGATCGTAGAAATGCGATTACAAACCCCTCGTGATTCACCCCTACCATCACTAATCCAACGCATGACTAAGGGGAATTTACTAGAATTTAATTTAACGATGTTTGAACATCGCGCGTGTTATTTGGACATGGGATGCATTTAAAATATTACTTTCTAAATAATTAAAGAATATTATTGTATCTAATTACAATAACAAAATTACTAACCTAATTTTAAGGCCCAGAATTCAGAAGCCCTGTTTAACTTTCCTTTTGATGTGTTTGAATTTGCCCCAAGCAGAGTTTGTAAAATATGTTTATAATAAGTTATAAGTTTGTATTTAGTACCTATCATACACTCTACCTATTTAATATCTATCGATACTAATCTATTTGGATTGTCTATTATGAAATTCCTGCTTAGTTATTACTACTAAATACTTCCTCAATTTGGGTATCTGTAGATATTGCCAAGTTTTAGCGCAACAAGAGAATTTCTAGTATAAGCTAAAGAGATACTGTAAGATTGGTACAGGTCCTAAAGTAACTCGTTCTTTGATTCATATTAGTGTTATCTCACGACAAAGTACTTGCATCGCAATGTACGGGAACCAGTTTTACGTAGGTAAGCGAACTGTAGTCAAGTGAATGGCTATGCAAAAAATAATAACGAATGCACTCGCTGCGGCTGAGGGTACCTTTGGACCTATTGGTAGACAATTCGTTATTCTTATAGGTACTTCCATTAGACAAGTCTTTAATTTTTATAAAGGTATCTCTCATTCATAATATATGCGATTTTTAATGGAACATGATTAAGCTTTAAGTTGCTTAAAGTTTTATTAAACCTCAATTTCATGAAACTATTTCAAAAGAAAATTTCAATAAATAAAAAATATCTTTTGAAAATAATTTAAGAACAAAATCAGTATCGAAATTGTATTGTACTTACTTTTAAAAAACGGAATCGGATACATTGCTGGAATCTATTTTAAAGCTATTTAATACATCATCATTAATTCAAGATGTTCAATTCAAGTGTTCTAGAAAGATTCTTGTAATGTAACTAATGTGCTCTTCAAATTCCTATTGAACATAAAGGTGAATGGCTTAATGTTGTACTTTACATATGCATGAGCGGCACTTGGATGTAAATAATGTGGATCATTATTTATTCGTTGAGATAGTACACGAAACACAATGTTTTTGCTGTTTACGCAATAGAAATCACTTCAAAATCAACATATTGCACGTTTTGATTGACAGTCATCTTTTTATAAGTACTCCTGTATTGCGTTTTAATTTGTTCTTCGTTAATAGTATTCATAGGTACCCGAAAAACAAAACTAACAGCAATAGTAGGCGGCAATGTGCTATTGTTACAACTATTTCACACGCTCTCGAACAATGGCTTCAATTTCGATGACGGATTAAGTATCAAATTTTTTACCCGTGGATTATTGACCACTGTTATTTTACAGCATTGTTAATAATACAAATATATCAAATAGTTTCTCTTCAATTACGTAACAGATCAGTGCTCTACCTATTCGTTATTTACGATCACAAGAAAACGAGCAATTATATTTATATGGATTTTCCAACGGGCTTATGCTATATGCTTGATTACTCATCATGTTAATAATAATCAAATCATTATTAAGTTCTTGCATAACTTCAATATGTTCTTTTTACTGCGTATCATTTTACTTTCGTTTTGAATTTCTTTTAAATTACCCCATCTGGAATAATTATATCTGTTGAAAAAGAGAATATCCCAAACATTTCAATTAAATTCCACTATTCCAGACTCAAGACTCTTTGGTTTCAAATGTTTATTATCATAGTCACCAAGAGCTTTTTCAGCTTGACTTCCGACTTGTCCAAGCAATCATTACGGCCCCTCGCCCGTAAAATGATGAGATACAACGAGACTAGGTAGGGGAGCACATGAAAGGGGTTATTGCCTCGGAACTATCTATCAGGCGGTCGTGCATATGTATGTGCAGGGAGCGAATAAAGTTTATTTGTATGGCTCCGTGGCGTTGGCAGTCTGATAATCATGTCGTGTCGATGGGTGGGGCGCGGGCCGAACCGCCGCTCAGTGCCGAACGCGGCAGTGACTTGAAATAACGTATTTGACGATTACTAACATTTTAATTTTAAAGTCTTCGTAAACGATTCTTTGAATCCTGACGTTTTATGTGCAAATAGTACAAGACAAGTAACTTTTCAAATCGCGAGTGCGCTTACTTTTCATGACAACGATGTTAGATCAGCCGTTACAAGTTTTGAATTTACGCCGCCGCAGTCTCTTTAAGCCCGATATTATTTTGATTCTCTTGTACGACGGTAATTAGATTTATGATAACTTTAATTTGAATGATTATCAGAAGCGGTATTCCAAAGATATTGACAAAGTTTGTGATCAGTGGAATCTTTTTAATAATGTGATTGAAGTAACACAAGTGTTAATTCATGTGAAGTGTTTTTACGTGTCGAATAGTTTGAGTGATACTTTCAAACCCTCTACATAAGTGCCATTAAAAGACTGAGTTACGTGTTTTAATCTAATCACTTTTGAAAGTCAAATTGAGTGGCGATTAGGCTATTTTCTAAGATTAAGTGCAATATAAAATCCCAAAGATATCTTATTAAGTGTTATGTGTCACGTTATAAATGTTTAAATCTGGACTATTCCGTTCCCGCGGTACAATGGGGGAGCCGATAGAAGTTGAGGACAGTTTGGAACTGGAGTACGATATGTGGGACGGTCAGTTCGACTTCGTGGGTCCTCAGGACCCGCCAGTGATCCGCCCTCGAATTACTTCGGACGGTAGTATTACCGAAGATCTATTCACAGGCGGTCCATTGACCCCGCATTTAAGCAATGGACTCAACGGAGGAAAGAAGACAGCGGCTCACCAGTGGTGCGACAATTTGTCCGATCAAGTAGGTTCCATTCTTTAAGTATTCTGACCTAAAGTAAGCTTCGATTGACACTATATTATTAATTTTAATATCTTCGAGGACTTTGCTTGAGTTCGTGACCAGATATCTACTTATTTTGGTCGAAATATCTAAGGTACATAGAGTATTTAAGGCGTTACTCATAGATGTATCGTATATTGAATAAATAATACATAACAATGATGTGACTAAAGGAATACCATTTAACTCATCGATGACGTGCATAATAACCGCAAATATAAATTTATGACAAATTTTATCCTTATTGGAAAAGCAATGTACGTCCATATTTTCCATAATTTATTTATAGAAAGTCATCAAAATTACATTAATGCTACCTTATTAATTTCGCAAAGTTCCAAGGATTACGAGTAGGTAAATAGCAAAAGGTAAAAGTCGATTATTTTACGTAACTTTGCTAGATATCGGTTTCTTAGGTACCAAAATTACCGGCACTTGTTCTGCATCTTACGAAAGCGAGTTCCAAAGTACATCAAAAAGATTAGATAAGTTCAAGCTATGAGTACCCAAACACAAAAAAAGACTTGATAAACGACCTTATGAACCACCTTAAAATCAATGGCCAACAACACCCATGGAAATACAACTCGCAAAAAAGCAGAAACTCACTATAGACCTTGACCTGACTTCAAATGATAGGAATTCTTTAAATAAGTCAAAAATAAGTAAAGAGTTAGAAAGCTTATTTACTATTTTAAAATAACGTTTATAGACTTAACAGACAACTGAACGCGGCCTTCAAAATTTCAAATAAGTTTAAAGTCTAAGGCAACATAAACTGACATTGATGTTATGTAAAAAATAAGGACACGCTTCGTTTAAAGCTGCCAGGTTTGTTTGCTGACAACGGAACTTATCGAACGAAAACAAAAGTAATTTTTTCGGATGAATGCAGCGCGACATCGGCGGTGTCGCCATTATTTCTTCAGCCTCGTACCATCATGCCTTCGATTTGTGTCCCAATGTCACGCGATCCTTTACCTCAATAAATTTATGAGTTATCTTTTATACTTATCTACTCAATGCTTACTGATTTTTCACTAGCGTTCGATACAATGTCTGCTATTCAGTTATTAGCATTATTATATCATTAGTAGAATCATTAGTTCTTCTGACTTTTTCGTCATCATAAGTAATGTTACACTGAAGTGTCAGGCGTCAGTTCCTTTCAATTACTTTAGGTGTGTTGTCTTCTACGTGGTATTGACCTTTGGTTTTACCTCTGTACTTTTTCATCCATTTTATTATCAGTATTCAATGCAGCTTGCGTAACATTTCCGATTTACTAACACGCACTTAGTGAAGTGATACCTACACACTTACTATCGACGTCGTAGTTATCAGTATTGATGATTGATTACCATCTTTTATCAAAGTTTATCAATACTGTTCAGTTGAATAAATATATACAAAGCTATCGTAGTTAAAGTCTTATTTATCGTAAATATGTATGTTCGACATAAATATGTACTGTGAGATTAAAGCCTCATTTTATTAGTCGTCTCTAAAAGCTTTATTGCAATTTCACAACACTTGCTTGTAACAAAAGTTATCTTCAAAACAGTTAACATTCTTAATGTTTTCACACAATTACCTAACATTACACTAATTTTAGTTAATAGATATTATCATGAGAAATGATAGGTACGAGCAATATAATGTTCCAAATGAAAAACCATTGCTCGTGTGAAAGGGGGATTGTTTTGCTGTACATAATCTACCGCGTGATTACAAGATAGCACATTATGTTGCACAAAAACTCAGATATACATATGTCGCTTTTACCATCGGTACCTATGTAAACTAGCTTCTTACGGATCTGTATTGAGCCGTACCTTGATGTTTAATATTAAATTGTCATGTTACCTACCCGTTGATGTAATTGTGTACGTGGTAATTTAAAGAAAATTTTACTAACTTCAGTGTAAATTACATTGTTTGAACAATTTTTTTCAAATACTTCGTCGCCTTTATCGAATACGCAAAAACAAATTAACAGTACATTGTGTGTATTCCTATTATTTATATTTAGAGTATGTGTTATTTCAATAAGCTAATGAATCAAACAAAAAATAATATGTTATATCAGTTTTAACTTTCTGCCGAAACTGACAGTAACCTTAATGTATGAGTTTTATCCAATACAAGGCATATAATTCCATCGGCTAGACTACTTTGCTTAACTCATCAATTAGTTTGGTCAAAGATGTACCATCGTACCCTTGGTACCCTGCACGTCATGTTCCACAATTCTGCATAATGCATCGTTTATAAGTAGGTTAACGTAGCGTGCAACTGCTTTGAAAGCAAATTGATACACTTCCTATATCCTCTTTTCCGTGTACCCATAAATTAAAACCTTTGTTGATGATGTGCTTACAAGATATTTCGTTACTTTACCCAAACATGACCACCTGATATATAGACTCATTTGCAATCGAATAAATAATTTGTGTCATATTTATATTATAATTAACATTCATCAATACAATAATTGCTACACTAACGAAATTAGCGAGCGTAGTTTTTATATTTCATCTTTTGGCTATAATTTTCATTTCCTTAATTAATATTCTCTTCCTGATCTCTATTACGTGTATTTATAATGAATGTCATCTCAATCTAGTTTCTCAAAGTGATGTCCATGTAAATGTCAGTGAGGTAGATAATTCAATAAGGTCAAGAAAGGCTTAGCGCTTAGTACGTCTTCCATTTTAACCTTGTTAAGAGTTCTAACATCTTATGAATCTTCAATCCTATCAAGAGAGTTAACTGTCGCGTGTTCAACGTGAACACTGAGCTTATTGACACAAACGTGTAGCAGTAGCTCGAAGTAGTTTAGACGGTCGACTTACGCGAGTATGGAACGACAGTTTAATTATTTCACTAAGTAATATGAGTATGCGAACAACGGTTGCATTTGACCGTTACCACACCCGTGACTTGGAAATGTATCACGATTCACGAACCGATGCATATTGATTCGTCGGTCGCCACTCAACCGCCGGAATCATTGTGATTGCGACCGAGTTAATGCTAGCTATACAATTATTACTACTGGGAATTAATAAATGTCTCCTATTTAGCGTATATAATTTTCTAACTCAACATAAATTGAGGCTTTTTTATTTGTTGCATTTATACATAAAATAGTATTGAAGATGCTTCATGATGTTGTGTAATGACTAAAATTTCAAATATAATTTTTTACGGTCGATATAATATTATATGCACTTCATTTACTTATAGATAAATAATCTTTTATCTACTGATGCATGTCAAATCGTGATATTTTTTAAGATGACATATTTCGGTTCTGTTTGTATGTACCATCGAAGATAGTAGATTGATTAGATGTTACAATATTTCACGACCGATAGAGATAAAAGGAAATCTCTAGATCTAAATCTGTATAAATATAAATAACATTTTTAACAAGTCTTTAAGTTTCTAGAAACTTCGTTACCAAAACAAATTTAAGTTCCTTGAAACGGCAGTAATTTAAGAAATCTCAAAGCGCATGTACACGCGAATGTAAAATATTAACAAACGCTGGAAAGTTGCAAGACGACTACGAAAAAAATGCGCTCGCTCTGGGAAGTCACGAGAAGTGCACGCGCTACGACAAATCATCTAAAGATTCTAAAGTATCAAAGCCTATTGACTTCTATTGAGTGTACAATTTGCTTATTATGATAAAGATCGTGGTTTTAATAGCATTGCATTCTTAATTAATGATGTGGGTAGATGCAACCTCAGATCAACACTGTCACAGTAAGTATAGGAAGTAATGTGACACTGTCCTTTAAGTTTTGAATATAAGTAGGTTAATAGCTAGATGTTAATAGATAGATTCATGTCCGCAGCAGAATTGACGTGATCTGCAGACAGCTTGATATTTATATCTACTAAAGTAACAGGTATTGGGTTTGAACCAACAACATTATATCGATTGAAAATATATAAGAACCACTCCTTGAATGGACATTGTTGTGCAAAATGTACCTGTTTAGTAAACGAATCAGTGACTTTCAAAAATGGCTAATGTAAACATTAATCATTTGGTGATTTATAAATAAAGATTTCTTATTAATTCTAATGAAAAATCAATCCATATGCATATGACAGGTAATAAGAACAACCATTAACTTGTGCCAATCCGGCAATAGTTCTTGTTGAAGTAAAACGCTGGAAAGTTGTAAGACTTGAGCACTTAAGCAAAGTAAATGATCTTCGTGTAACTTAGCTAGCAGTCAATCTAACGTGCTTTAATAGATTAAACATAATATGCATTTCATAAATAATTGCATCTTTTCTGTACCTACGAATATCAATTAAAATCTTAAATGAGACGTAGACGTACGTATGAGACGTAAATTTTCTAACTTTTTTGGTATTTTCGGTACATTGTTATCTTAATTTTTTATAATATCATCTACCAATATCGGTAAGTAAGAATAATCCATAAAATATTGCTTGGATTGCTTGCTTCGCATGTGACATGAGTTTACATGTGTCTTCATAAATAAAACACGTGACATTTTGCTACAGCCTCTCCCTGTTGTGACATTTTGTGTTTTTTCTGAACTTCCTATTCCTTTCGAGCCTCACATGATTATTGGATGATTTAAGGCCCAAAAAAATATAAAAAGGAGTCCGAAAATTTTGTTCGTTATGTTCAGTTTTATTAATTCCGAATTAATTATGGACCTACAAAAAGCGTTTAACGCAAATATTTTTACCTAATTTAAAATTTATGAGCGGTCAAACAAGAACTTATGTACTTTCCTGATTTACTTAATGTATTTACTGGACAGAATGTAAAGAATTATGTCATCCGTGTTTAAAAACGTAGATAACACTCGAACTTAATTATGCAAGGTTATCGCTATTCATGGAATATTTTAATTAAAACATCTATATTTCATTTGTTTGCATTTCTTAAGTACATTCACACGGATTGAAATACACATTTGTATGTTAATACTTAACGATATAAGTATGCTTAAATTTTTTTAAAATATATTATGTTAAATTTTTATCGGCGAAAGGTGCATTTATCATGTATAATCTTTCCTGCGTTAATGAATCTTTAAACACTATTTCGTAATGACTTTCAAAATAATCAATAAATTTATCAACGCATCTACATATATATATATCTTTCATATCGACGCCATCTATTGGCAATTAAGTAAGTGAAATGGAATAAAATAAAAACGATTTCACTTTCTAGTCTTGTACTTCCAATAGTGTGTAAGAAACTTACAAATAATGTAATTGTAACTATGTATGTCGTGCGTTTTAATAAGTTCTTGTATTAAATTTCTTTGATACTGGAAAAAAGATATCCCATTACTTATTTACAAAACTAACATTCCTTTTACATTTTCATCACAAAAATAACATTATAATAACAATCGAATACATATTCATCGATTTAATTGTCTGACAAAAGGACAAGTGAAGCATTTGATAGTCGACAAGCTCACGCTTTACATAATTCAGGATTGTTCGCTGGAAACAGCTGTTACATTAAATAAGTACTTAATTGAAAAGTTAAACAACTGTGGGATACTGATGATAGTCACGAGCACGACATAAGAGCTTAGGTCAAGACTTCTCGACCTACGACTTATCACATTACTGGCCATCATCAATTTGTTCTGCCGTCGGCATAATGAATGTTTCGTTATTTTCAAATATGGAATGGAATGTGCAGGCGCAATTCCAGTTCGCGAAAATAACTAAGTATGAATATTACACATTTCTCCTTTGTATTGTAATGATTCGAAAGGAATTTTAATTTTGTCACAGATAAGTGGTTTTCCGCAAAGAAATTGACCTACAAATGCACACAATAGGATCTATAACTGAATTAAGTAGGTTTTCATTCAGTCCAAGTTGTATAAAATTTTTGCACCTCAAAATAGTCATAAAAACCAGAAAAATTTACTTAATTCGAAACTTAATATTTATACTTACAAAAAGCTGAAAGTGCAATGATACTTACGTGTATGAAAACGCATAAGTATAAAACCCATAGAATTTTCATACTTAAATAATTCAATTAATTTGAAAACAATGTCACGAAGCTCGTCTTGGCGGGGCACGACTACTGTGCCCCCAGATGTTACCAGCAAAATTTTTGGAACTAAACTTTTATATTTACAATGATATTTCGAGATGACTTGCAATGGAGCCGAAGCAGTGACTTAATAGTTTACCATCGAAGCTTAAACTTATTATAATTATGTTATTGCCGTTAATTCAAAAGAAACATTTCGTTCAACTTGATGCTGTTAGCGTCAACAATAATAAAAGTGATACAAACTCGATGGACCGTTACAGCTAATCTCGAATCTATTGCAAAAGAAACTGGTGCCGCTGCCGTAGAAATATAAAATACTGTATAATACTGTATCAGTAATGAGAAACGTTGCACTAATCAATTTCGAATTAATTAACAACCTGTTACCTATGTGAATAATACGACGCGTGCTATTGACCGAACGTGAAAGTGGACGGTACAAAATTCGATCTTTCCATGGTTGTGGCGGACCATAGCTGGTTTGGTGCTACTCGCTTTCACGCAACTAAAATTATCCCGTACGCAACTGAAAAATATATGCGTAATTCTCTTCGCGGAAAGTGAATCACTTTTCTGGCGAATCATCAAATCACCCATGATTTAAAGTTATCTCAAGGTGTATAAATACATGAAAATTATATTTTACCTATAAATCTATTAATAATATTTAGGCTTTGTATTTTAAGCGCAATGTTTTAAAATATTAGAAGTAGATATTCCAGTGGATCTCTATTGGAGAAACAATTGACGTAGGTAGGAGTTGAGACTCATTGTTGCTCATGTATGATGTATGCATACTACGTAATGCTTGTCGAACTACGAGTAAGGAACTTGTAAGCAGTTTTAAATCATTCCCTTCCTGTTTGTTTGCTCCTTGAAGTATTACTCATGCGCCACATGTCTGACGACTGCTCGACGTACATTGCTACGTGGGTACGTATATCTACTTGTTTGGCGATCATTATGGAATTGCTTCTCCCCGCTAAAAACAAATTTATTACTTGTGCTCACAGTTCAATTTATCTTATTTAGGCAACATTTACTTAAAACTTTTTAATTTATCGCCGTCAATCTAAACTAAACTTAAAGTACATGGACGGATATCTGGCAGTTGTGTGGGTTGCCATCAATAGGAATTTCATATCAAACGCGACCAGAGTAGGTACACAGTGAAGACGTAGCATACTTATTGGTCTTTTTTTATGGAATTAAGATAGCAAACGAGCATGCAGCACTACCCTTCCGCTGCCGCCCATAACAACTGTGACCGA